>CM038678.1:510993127-511270366 GCA_021605205.1 Aegilops longissima | reverse complement strand
AGTTTCGGTCATTTAATGTGCATAAGTCAAATTTGAACTACAAGCACATGCTCTCGTGCACCAAAGTTGGTTGAAAAATCACATTTGTGTCCTCGGGTGAATTTCTAGGTCCCATGCAAGAAATGAGAACAAAATTTAAACATCTGGGCATCGTGGCTCGGCCGAGAACATTGAGAAACTTGGTTTTAAAATTCTTGTAAATCAAAACACGTCTGAAAATCATGAAACTTGGCATGGATGTCATGTCATGGTACTACCATGTTGTGGTAAAAAATGGCGAATAGGAACAGATTTTGGTATAAGCTTCTTGCAAACCGAAGCTTCTCTCAAGAAGGCTCGTGGTTACGAGAGGAACGTGTCACCTTTGAGTCTTGAAACGATATCGTTGTCCCCTTGAGTTTATTTACAAAGGCAACATAGAACTACATGAGTGCCATGTTAAATTTTGGAATTATTTCGGCTTCGTTTGGCCTTATTTACACATTAATTGAGTTTTTGGTCATTTAATGTGCATAATTCAAATTTGAACTACAAGCACGTGCTCCCGTGCACCAAAGTTGGTGGAAAAATCACATTTGTGTCCTCGGGTGAATTTCTACTCCCATGCAAAAGATGAGAATAAGATTCAAACATCTAGGCATCGTGGCTCGGTCTAGAACATTGAGAAACTTGGTTTTAAAATCATGAAACTTGGCATGGTGTCATGTCATGGTAGTACCATGCCGTGGTAAAAAAAATGGCGAATAGGAACAAATTTTGGTATAAGCTTCTTGCAAATCAGAGCTTCTCTCAAGAAGGCTCGTGGTTCTCGGAGGGAACGTGTCACCTTTGTGTGCATAATTCAAATTTGAAATACAAGCACATGTTCCGGTGCACCAAAGTTGGTTGAAAAATCACATGTGTGTCCTCGGGTAAATTTCTAGGTTCCATGCAAGAAATGGGAATGAAATTCAAAATTCAGGCGTCGTGGCTGGGTTGGAAACATTGAGAAACTTAGTTTTTAATTCCTGTAAATCCAAAACACGCATGAAAATAATGAAACTTGGCTTGGTGCCATGACATGGCACCAACATGCTGTGGTAAATTTGTAGTCCGATTTGCGAAGGCGCACACATTAACAATCAACAAAGTCATTTTGGAACAAGTGTTGTCACGTTACAATCGGAAACACAAGTATTATTGAAACCGTGGGCGTTCTACTTACTAGTACCATTTACGTGCCGCCACGCGTCCCATTTTTTATTAGCTAGGAGGCGCCGTGCGGTAGCTATTTGAGTACGAGGCGTGCGATCAGACCCTGCGTGTGCTTATCGGGAGGAGAGCCTTTGACCTCCATCTGCCGTCCACCTCTCTCCCAAGGTCTCCATTAATGGCGCCGAGCCTCTGTTTAATGGCGTGGCTATGTCTCACTCGACTGAGATTTAGAGAGAAAAGAAAATCTGAAAGCACGGATCTTGATGTAAGATCCGACGGACCTATATAGCATCTACTGCGACTTATAGCAAGACTGATGAATATATAAGGACGATTTTTATTTTTTTTTGATCAAAGAAGGGCTTGCCCCTTCCGATTTTTATTACTGAAAGCCACCACAATTCACAAGAAGTTCAGCACAACTCCAGCCTAACACGAAGGGCTAAAAGCTACGTACCAGATTGAAATCGCAACATCCGCGCTAGAACCCAACATTTCACAACTGACGACACAATCCACATCCTAAACTGATTATTACATCAAAAGAAACCAGGAAACTGAAGGAAGCCCAGCAGAAACTAGAAGAACAAAGACACGCCGAGGTCGCCACAAACAAGAGTTTTCTTCATTCCAGCCTCGCAACATTGATCTTCCACAGAAAGATAAGGGCGATTAATTGTCTTACATAATTAGAAAGATAATTAAAAAAGCCACATGCGGCTCGCCCGAAATACACAAGGGCAAAAGAAGAAGGAAGACAAGGATCGGCTCGCTGATCTCTACTTTCTTGATGCGTTGTTGCAGGCAGCGGGAACTAGTCTCTGCGGCGGCTGCGATGAGCTCTTTCATGTCCTCAAGGCGCTGCTTGAGAACATCCACGGATTCCTCCACCAGCCTTTGGCGCTCGTTGCGGAGCATGTCATTCTCGTCCATAAGTTTCTTGGCGATGGCGCGGTCCTCTTCAACAAGGCTTTGGTCTCCTCCTGCTGGTACGCACTTGGACGATCTTCTCCCTCGGCAGGTCGCGCTCGGCCGGAGCCTCTCATTGCCCTCCCTTAGTTGCGGATGGCGCCGTAGCCTGTTCAAACGAGGCTTTCACATCGTCTTGCAACCTCGCCAAGCCGGAGATCTGATCCATCGGCTATGGGCGATCGCATGCATGCGCTGTGTGATGATCGTCGCTGCCGCTAGAAATTTTCCCGAGCCGCCTTGGTAGCGTCGAGACATCTCTGCTGCATTCGTGGCGGCGGGACATCTCTGCTGCTTTTGGCGCGGCCGGACCGATCTGCTGCATCGGCGTGGCGGGACCTCCGTGTTGCTTCATCGGTCTGGCGGGACCTCGTGCTGCTACTTCCGTTCGGCGGGACATGTCGGCTGCTCTCGCGAGGCGGGACATCTCTCGTGCTTCCGCTTCCATGCTCGCCTCTCCTGGTGGCAATCTCTCGCCCAGAACTCACGCTGGCCATGGCGACGCAAGGGAAGGATGCGGAATGACTTGTTTGTTTTTGTGGATGAGGAGTTGAGGAGGAATGTGCAGTCATCTTGGCATACTAGTATTTATAACCGAGTATTAATACGCTCCTGAGTGGGAAACCATTTAGGTTGTGATCGGTGTGAACAGGTTTGGAATTCAATATAGCGTGGTACTAATACGCTCCTAAGTGGGAAACCGTTTAGGTTGTGATCGGTGTGAACAGGTTTGCAATTCAATATAGCGTGGAGTAATTTGGAATGTGACGAGGCATAAGCTCAAAATTTATTAGCGGTTCTAGTTTCAAAGTGCGACACTATTCCCGGATGGAGTACTTCTTTTCTACTCCTCCTTTCCGGTTTTATAGGGCTTATCTCAAAATTTTAGCTTTTCCATTTTATAAGGCTCAATTTGGTTGTTCCCCAACACATGTTCAGATTCAAGGTGCATTAAATCATTGCATGCAAGTATTAAGAGAAAATTGACCAATGCATGTACTTTATGCATGCATGCATTGCAATTAATGCATTGATAAACATAATTTTTGAGAAAAACAAGAGCATTAATTAGGTGCTTTTGCAAACTACAAAAATATTCCACCACTCACCATAAACCGGAAAGGAGGAATATCATTGTATGCGTGCAATAACTTGCACCGTCGTATACATATCTTACGGTTAATGGGGCGTTCGGCGAGGAATAGCAGCGTGGCGAGCTCTAGGCTAGTCCTTTTTTCAGACGCATTAAACCTATCTCTCGGGACTTCTCGCACGCACCATCGTGCCACCCACAAAAACTTGTAGTACTCTGAGTTTAGTAGTACGTTATACAGGAAGAGAAGAGGTGCACACACGCACTCGTCCTCTCACACACGCATCTGTTTTTCTCGAAAAGGAGGATGATGACCCCTGGCCTCTGCATCTGGGAGTCACACACATTTGTAGCTACAATTGTAGTGTTCTCAACCATCCGATTGGCTCTATCATGGATGTACCTATATACTAAAACATGTCTAGATACATCTATATTTTGACAAATGGAAGGCATGTATTGTGGAGCGGAGGAGTGCTTGTCATCAAAATGGATAAAAGGGCGTATCTAGAACTAAAATACGTCTACATACATCTCCTTTTATCCATTTTGATGACAAGTAGTACTTCTTACCCAAAGGAACTTTATATTCAACAGACACAAAATATCCGTTCATTGTTGGAAATTCTGATCGATGTCGAAGTAATTGCTGCATCGCCACCAAAACCCACCATTTCTTAAGCTAAAGTAGACCAAGGTAATCCCTATATTAGCATATTACTAAGATAAGCAGAAGGCACCGTCGAAACATTTAGGGCGTGAGCTTGTCAATCTGAATGTGGAGGACACAAGCTTAGCCCCGGCCAGCAGCTTGGGCGGAACTGTCAGAAGGTCAGCTCCTGCACGTCGGCGTCGCCGGGATCCTTGCTGCTTGTCACCTCCATTTCCACCTTGACGGCGTCGGTGCCTTTGGGCTCCCCGGCGAACCGTTCGCCCACATCTTGGCCAAGTAGTGGGGCGGTGGGGATGCCCCGCTCGATGCGAGATGACCGACACGATGATAGGCGTGCCGATGTCGAGCACGCCGACGAAGAAAAAAAGCGGCGGTCCTCCTCCATGAACAGCAAGAGCCGTGGCTCCGACAATGGCACTTGCAGCTGGAGCACCTGCGTCTTGGATCCTGTGCACGGCATGGGATGTGCGATGCTGATGTGGTGGTAGGCGCGCGGGCGGGCCGCCGTAACCGTGAGCGGGCATGGGTCATTTGCGGTAGCGGCGGACACACTCTCGGTGATCGGCGAGCTTGTGGTAAGTGGCGTAGAGCCCACAGCCTTCGTGCGGGCACTCCACCCTCACCGACGAAAGGACGGAGTCCACCACCGTGTTCCGCACATCGAAGCCACCGCCGTGCTCGCACTTCTAGCACTGCCGCTGGTTCCCGGGCGCTCGACGCGGCAGTCCGCAAGCAGGCTGTGCCCTCGATTGCACCGCATAAATCAATCCAACAACACATCAATCAAGAAACATGCACCTTGCTCAATCAGCCGAGCGGACGAGGTGTATTGAACCTCATACCCGGAGGCGTCAAAGGCGGAGGCACAAGGGCGTGGAGCACGGTGAGGTCCATCGAGACCATAGAGAGCTCCATCGTCGGGTCTGTTCCTGTTCGGTGCATGATCTCGCCCTCCTCATGCACAACCATCTCTCGACTTGGGCCGGGTATTACAAAGCTTACCGTCACATATTTTATACTCCCTCCGTTCCTAAATGTACTCCCTCCGTTCGAATTAGTTGTCTCGAAATGGATGTATCTAGAACTAAAATTACGTGTTGTAATTAATGCATCGATAGCATAAATTATTGAAATATATCGAGTGCAGTGCTTTGATGTGTCGCCTCAACTCGTACATCAACGAGAAGTTTGATTATCCTCTCCCTCGCGGACTTAATTGCACATGCCTTTGGCTGTATGACAGGTTGGCCACACACTGCCGGGCCCACTGTCATACACGCAAAGATAGGGCGTCCCTCCTCGCCCATGAGCGTGGTGGCTGGCAAGAATAGGAGAAGCTTTCGCCACACGCTCTCCCTCCCGCACGCGGTGGACATGCAGCAGTTCAATCGGTGTCAGATGGCTAGAAGCGTACTGTAGTACTCCTCCAGTGCAGTAGTACACCATCATTGTTCGATTTCTCGAAGAGGCGAAGAGCCAAGCGCAGCCCGGACGCTCGTGTGGCAGTTTCATGTGTAGAGTAGTCTAGATAGCGTGTACCATGCCTGTAAGCTTAAAATCGTTGGGGTCGGCTCCATGCTATGTGGCCGTCTTGAAGTTTTTTTTAAATTAAAATAGTCTTCTGGCCCTACCTGTCACCCTGGTGATTGTAGTTTGCACGCTCATCTGGTCAAGACAGGAATATATATTTTAATTTGTTTTTTTCGAAAAGGGGACTCTCGCCCTCGCATCGAGCGATGCATACGTCCACATATATTTTAATTTGTGGTGGGTAAATGTTAGAGGTTGCAGCAAATATATTGTACATTGTGGGTCTTTCAGCCAAGTTTAGAGGCAAGCATGTGGGGCCAGTGCTATGATGTGTCGCGTCAACTCGTAGAACGAGGAGAAGCTTGATTTTACTACACGCCTTCTCCCTCGCCCATGCGCGCTGTTGCTCGCAAACAAGGACAGGCTTCTACAACAAGCTATCCGTCCCGCTCGCGGTGGACGGACATGCAGCTATGGATTCGACACTGTAGAAGCAGTAGTAGTAACATAATTGTTCGTCTTCTCGAAGAGGCGAAGAGCCAAGCGCAAACTGAACGTTGCGTTTGCGAACATTGGAGCACGCATATAGCCAGGCTCTTGCATGAGACAAAATTTCTATGTGAGCCACTATTGTACTAGTACGTACAACTACTTTCTAGTATAGCCCTGTAAACCAGAAAGGAGTATTTGCCCTTCTAGAGATTTCAACAAGTGACTAGACTACACCGAGACGGAGTACATATGGAGCAAAATGAGTGAATCTGCACCATAAATAAATACGTACTAGTTCTATCGTTTTCCTCTCCGAGGTGCACAATATTGAGTATACTGACTAGTCTCTTTTTGACACGCATTTACATTGTTTTTTGACACAGTCAGGACATAGCGCTCATATACACGCGCATACACTCACCCCTATGAACGCACACACGCATCGCGACACTATCATCTTGAAATTTGAAGTCACCATAGGCACCTCGTCGTCGGCGGGTCCATAGGTGCTTGAATGCCAAGGAGGAAGAGGGTAGCGGTTCCGAGGCGTTGAGCGGTCAATGATGCATCCTCAATTACATGTAGAGGGAATTAATTGGAGAAGGAGACTAGAGCCAAGACGATGTGAATGCAACAGAGTTTGGTATCTCATATAATAAAGGCGCCCCACCACTCTAATCCATATACTACTTCCAAGTCTCTGCGCAACACTGCTCACTCCAATCCAAGACCAAGTGACCAGAAGCCACAAGCACCTATGGAGGCGATGGACGCGAGTGGAAGTCGGCTGTGCCAAATCATCCAAGGCGCCGGACTGCAGGCATCGTAGCCCTCGCCGACACCGGCTTCGCCTCTCGCATGGACGACATGATGGTCAACTCCATCCGCAAGTTCACCGCCGTCAAGAAGCGCGCGGACGACCTTGCCGTACTGCTCCAGCCCGCGCGCCGAGGCTCCTCATTGCCTGCCACCCTCATCGGCCTACATGGTGACAAACTCTTTCAAGCCACTGGTGGCCTGCAGGTGCCGGAGGTCGCAGCGAAGAATGTGCACCTCGAGGCCTTTCGCCTGCAGCGCCTCGCCATGCAAGAAACCGTCGACCTGCACATCCACGCTCTACGAGGAAATCGTCTACATAGGCCACTACAAGGCAAGCGAGGACAGAAGAGCGTTGGCCTTCTTCCAGTGGCTGGAATCTTTGGGCGCCATTGTTGAAGCACGTCGACCAGGCCACGAAAGCCGCTGCTACTTAGGCGCCGTTTGGTGGGCGGCGCCACGAGTCGAGGAGGTGGACATCGTCGATGGATGCATCTCTTCTTCTTGCCTCCTGTAACCAACCTTTGCATCACCTCGTGGCCTTAATGTTTTATTAGTATAGTACTCCCTCCGTTCCCAAATATAAGTCTTTCTAAAGATTCCAGCAAGTGACTACTACATACGGAGCAAAATGAGTGAATCTACACTCTAATCTATGTCTTCATACATCTGTATGTTGTATTCCGTTTGAACTAGTATCTAAAAAGGCTTATATTTATGAGCGGAGGGAGTATATGGCATTTTATTCGATCGTAACGTTTTCTTTGTGAGGTGGGGCATAGATTGAGCAAACCCACCCCACCCACGAGGCGTCGGCCGAGTTTAGAATTAGAAGAGAGAAGCGAGGGAGGAGAGCTAGCTATAGCACGACGCTGTTGTCGAGATGGGACTCGTGTTTATAGAATAGGAGTCTTGAGCACTCGTGCCTCTTTTTTGTTTGAGGAAAAAATTAGTCGTATGTCTAGTACCACTAGTTGGGTGCGTCGACCTATAGCTGTCATCACTTTAGGTCTCCTTTTCGAACCACGGCTACGCTTCACTGTACATATTTTTTCACGCATTTATCCTCCTATATGTACTCCTAGGCTATTTCCACGTGCTCCCATTCGCCGAGATGTGGGACATAGAGCATCTGGGTCGTAGTGCATGCACGACTCGGAGCATATGCCGGGGTACTTTACATTTCAGACCTCATGAATTACATGCAAACCCTCCGCAGAAGAATAAATAAATCAATGAATTACTGCATGAAACTGTATTATTTCATGGAAACCGTAGCACGTTCATTAAATTTTGGACATAACACGTTTATAAAAAATGACCGGACCTAAACCAGTCTAAGGGCCTCTTTGATTTTTCCCAAAAAAAGGGCCTCTTTGATTCGCAATCTGAAAACACAGGAATGGGGAAAGTATGATGGCGATGAACCGAGACGAGGAGAACTCTAGCTCGCTTAGAGGTTAGAGTTAGATTCTAACCTGAACTAACTCTAAACCAAAGAGGTGTATGGATGGCAGGGTTAGATTGACAATAAATGCTCTATCTCAATCATTTGACTACTTTGGACCCTATTTTTAGTCGACTAAAATAAGTCCCTTGGATCCAAGCACCCTCTTGGTGTGGCGGCTCTTCTGTGGCCTCCTCCGCTCACAATTGACATAAGCGAACCATCTACAAATCAAGCATGCAAAACATGATAATTTTTACTTTGTCCATACAAATGAGATATCCCACTTAAACATACAAGTCGTCAATCAAGCTTCACAAAATAAAAAACACTTCATGAAACAAAGAATGAGCTAACTCATCACGGAAGTCGTTCACGATAGGGAGGGAGCCAGGAGCCCCTCACGCACCGAGGAGGAGCTCGCCATCGTCGCTCTGGAGGAAGGCTCAGAGCCCAAGCCAGGAACCCCTTGGCCTTGGCCCTTGCAGTGGAGGTCGACACCGGCATGGGTAGCAGGGCCGCTTGTCACGATCAGGAACTTAATCTTTGGGCCTCTAGAAATAATGAAAGCATGTAACTAAAATACCTAGAAAGGTGAACTAAATCTTTGGGCCTCTAGAAATAATGCAAGCACTGAAACTGAAATACCTAGAAAGGTGAACTGAATCTTTGGGCCTCTAGAAATAATGCAAGCTGAAACTTAAATACCTAGAAAGGTGAACTGAATCTTTGGGCCTCTAGAAATAATGCAAGCTGAAACTGAAATACCTAGAAAGTTGAACTGAATCTTTGGGCCTCTAGAAATAATGCAAGCTGAAACTGAAATACCTAGAAAGGTGAAGCTGGATCTTTGGGCCTCTAGAAATAATGCAAGCTGAAACTGAAATACCTAGAAAGGTGAACTGAATCTTTGGGCCTCTAGAAATAATGCAAGCCTAAAACTGAAATACCTAGAAAGGTGAACTGAATCTTTGGGCCTCTAGAAACAATGCAAGCCTGAAATTGAAATACCTAGAAAGGTGAACCGAATCTTTGGGCCTCTACAAATAATGCAAGCCTGATATTTGAAATACCTAGAAAGGTGACCTGAATCTTTGGGCCTCTAGAAAGATTTATTACCTCCTCAAGCAGCATCAAACAATTCCATGCGTGCACCACAAATCTATAGCAAGTTTGATCGGGATCTACTTTTCCAAATCAGAATTAGCGCTAGAGCAAGCAAGATCAATGATATGGCCGTGAGATGAGAAGGAACGAACAAACTCACCCTTCTCGCGGCCTCCACGGTAGATCTTGCCGCCCGCCCTTCCTGACAGAGAGGAGAAAAAGACTAGTGAAGGGGAGCGGGCGACCTTTGAAGGTCGGAGGAGAGGGCGGCTGGAGTAGGGCGGCGGAGGCCGAAGGAGAGGCGGCGGAGGAGAGAGAGGGTGAGCGGCGCTTGGGCGAGGCGGCCCTATGGGGAACGAGAGGAGTTGTGCGAGAGAGGGGGGGGAGCGATCAGTGCGGGCGGTGAGATTTTTTAGTTCTCTTTTAGTGGGCCGAGGATAACTAACCCAATTAGAACCTCTCCACGGGCTAGTTTTTTAGCTGGGTTAGAGCAAACTAGCTCAAACTAACCCCTCTTGTTTCGATAATTTGAGGCTATTTCAACCCAAACTAGCTCTAACTCAGGATCCAAACAAAGAGGAGTGTTCTTGTACATGCTACAGTGTGGACCATAGCACATTGTTTTTATGGCCATATCACCACATTGTTTTCTCTGCTGGTTCACTTTGGGCTACCGTGGTTCGCACGGCTGGTTCCACTGGCTGCCGTGGTTTGCACTCCTCCGACTGAGTAGTACTCCCTCCGTTCCTAAATATAAGTCTTCGTAGATATTTCACTGTGGACCACATACGGATGTATATAGATGCATTTTATGTGTAGATTCACTCATTTTTCTCCGTATGTGGTCCATAGTGAAATCTCTCCAAAGACTTATATTTAGGAACGGAGGGAGTAGTATATATACCACATCATTCTTTGCTCCTTCTTACTACTCCGACATGTGGGAGAGTTAGTATCCGGGTCGACGTGTCATGCACTAGATTAGAGCACGGAACGGAAGGGGGGCATCACCCCGGTCGGAGCGCTAGTAATTCATGACTATAGTGAGTGGTCATATCACAAGTCTTTCCAGCAGTAACGCACCGTCAAATCACACAGCCCCACTCGCTCACCCTCCTCGCCTCTCTGTCAAACCGCCTACCCGAAAACTGCCGCGCGTACTGCCCGGGAAAAGCCCCGCCCTCAACTTTTAACTACGCGAAAATAGTTCGAGCTTGTTCGTTCTATATAAATACAGTACTTATTGTATGTTTATTCACCCGTGGGGTTGTTCAATGAATGGAGGGGCGGGGAGCACAAATGTAGTAGTAAGTAGGAGTCGTAGAGTAGTCACCTTAAATAGAGAGTTTCTTTTCTTTAATGCCACGTACACAAATTGAAACGATGTTGTGGAGAGAAAAAATATAATCACTCCACTATATATGGGACGTAGGGGCGAGCGCTTGCTTTACTAGGGTTGCTCTCTTCATTCTCTCATCCTCTCTAGATATAAACAAGACAGCGGTAGCGACATTTTCTCTCTGCTCACCGCTGGTCACAGATCCGGCCGGATCCCTTCGGCGGTGTGTGTAGAGGACTAAAAGGTGCATCGTTCATGCGGTCATCGCCGCCGAGGAGAAACCCACAGCTGCCGGAGGGGCCCGATCCTCTGCCCGTGCCGTTCTCTCCGACACAGTGCCGGCTCGGGAGGTCCTCCGACCCTTCTTCCTCCCTGCCGTATTGTCCGCAGATCCGACCTGCCGCCGCCGACATCCCGGCGACCCTCAGGTATAAGTTCTTGAAGCGGCCTTGCTCTCTGCCCCAGCTCCCCACGTGTGCGCATGTGCATTTTTCAACTCCCATCAGCTCTTCCAAAGCCACCTAATTTTTAGTATTATTAGAGGTAAAGCTACTTCATGCATTGAATCTAGGGCTTTGTTCAAACAAAGAAGAAAGGGGGAAGTTGTAGCATGAATCTAGGACTTGATTCAAAGAGGAAATAATATGGTGAAAGTAGTAGAGACCGGATACCCAACGGTCTCTTGGTTGAAAAAGGAAATAATGGGAAAACACAGTACAAACTTGATAAGGAATAGATCTATTATTGGTTGAAAAAGGATAGAAAGTGGCGGTGGTGGACAAGTCAGCAGAGTATGTCGAGGATTAGATTTGCTGCCATCACATAGTAAAAGGTCTCGAGATTAGATTTGCTGCCCTCACATAGTAAAAGGTCTCAGGATTAGATTTGCTGCCCTCACATAGTAAAAGGTCTCGAGGATTAGATTTGCTGCCCTCACATAGTAAAAGGTCTCGAGATTAGATTTTCTGCCCTCACATAGTAAAAGGTCTCGTGATTAGATTTGTTGCCCTCACATAGTAAAAGGTCTCTGTGATTAGGTTTGCTGCCCTCACATAGCGTGAACAAGCTCGGCATCACCACTTTATGCCTCCTTGTAGGTACATTGTCTTGATCGTCCACCGTCGCATGTCCTTATACCAACATTTTGCCCTTGTTAATGTAAGGCGCATGTAAAATGAAGTGATCACACTGTTACCTTAGGGACATGTCTAACCAGTGTTATTGTTAATCTAATGCCTCCAGTGATAAGATGCAATTAAATTGTGTTACAAATGGCACTCTGCTGTTTTCCCTAGTGTGATAAGTAAGTTGCTCCTTTACGCTCTTGAGTGTCTGGTGTCCCCACGGTCCCATGCCCTTAAACCAACTCTTTAGCTGCTGTTGATTTATTGTGGTCCGTAAACAAGCAATGCCACCATTAAAGTAATCCCATATCTGAGGAATCTCATTGTTGATCGTAATGCTTCTGGTAACATGAAGCATTGTTGACGTTTTAAAATTTCTACCGTCCTTGTGTGATTGCCATGAACATAATTAAGATGCTTCTTTTCATTTTGTATATGTTTCGTATATTCTTATTGACCAGCAACTGTTTACTTTCTATCTTTTTGTGCAGATAGGGATATCCATTTCACCTTGTTGCTATTGTGACCTTTTGGTGAACTGCACAAAACACTTTTTTTTGGAATGGGTGTCTTGTGCAGTTCAACTAAAATGTCACGTGGGCAACATCTCTCAATTTTGGTGGAACTGCACAAAATGGTGATTGGAGTTTCAAAATCTCCGTCAAGTTCTCTTTGGTAATCTCGTGCAACATTTTATTAGCCTTTGCAAGATGGAGCCGTCCTTTGTCACCATAATGGCACTTTATTTTAGTGGAACTGCACAAAAGGATAAGAAAATTATAGTTGCACCTTACATGAGCGGACAACCAACCTTAATGTTCCTCAATTTTAGTGCAACTACTAAAGAAGAACCTGCCACTCACAAGAGCAAGTACTTCTTGCTAGTTGAATGATGCAATCTTTGCTTCATTTCAGGTGAACCTGCAGAAAAAGGCGCATGAATTGAATCATGGAACTCGGCAGACCTCATCCTAGTGGAGCTGGAGGTTGAGTTCAAGGAGGCCGCTATTAAAGCGAAATCATGCTCTCTGTCTCCTTGTTTGTCTTGTGCAAACTAGCTGTGCAAATGGGAATACTCAACTACAGATGTTGTGACGGTCAAGAGCATTCGCCAAGTTCTTGATTGTATGACATGGCTAGCCAAGATGGATTTAATCCCGATATTCACTTTATCAAAACGCTCTAATGGGTTGGTTACGAATCTTGCAAGCTGGGAATCAATGAGATGTGTAGGCATCTTTGTTGTACTTATTATTTGAATCTTATTTGTTGGTTACGAATCTTGCAAGCTGGGAATCAATGAGATGTGTAGGCATCTTTGTTGTACTTATTATTTGGATCTTATTTGTTGGTTACGAATCTTGCAAGTGGGAATCAATGAGATGTGTAGGCATCTTTGTTGTACTTATTATTTGGATCTTATTTGTTGGTTACGAATCTTGCAAGTTGGGAAACACGGCATGATGATGCGAGAGGACAACAACCATAACAAACAGTTCAAACTTGGTAGTATTATCTTTGTGAAAGTGTGACAAATGTCTTGATCGTAATGCGTCACGAGAATAATAATTCTAATTGTTGTGCATGTTGATCCTGTGGCACCGATAGAACGAGCCAATGCATTGCTTGTTTTAAGTATAAATTTCTATTAAAGCTAATTAAATTTAAGTAAAGTGACCTCTAACTCCTGTTATTACAAGTACCAATACTGAGACCCGCTCGTGAACAGACGTGTGGCGGAGTAGGTTTCTTAATGGAGGCGTTTGAATGCGCCGAGGGTGCATCTTATGCAGGCGTGCAGCGGACGAGGAGGGTAGTAACTATTGTTGCCTGTACATACTCAGCTTACTGTTGAATCCAGTTCCCCAAGAGCTGAAAAACCAATTGCTGCCGCCTCCTACACACTCGTTCACTCGAAGAGACTCAATGGCGATCCGAGGGGTGAGCTGCTGGATATGGACTTGACAAGGAGTTAGTTCGCGTTCAGTCCTATGGCTGCACCAAGTTGAATGTGATGTACACCAACGATACGGACTCGGTGAAGCTCTGCCTCGCCTCAGTCCTATGGCTGCACCATGTTCTGGAGCATTCGCCCGTTTCATCGGCAGCGCCGACCGCACCTTCGCTACTGTGGGGAGAAGGAAGAATGCGACGATTCGGCCATCTGGTGCAACAAGCTTGTCGACATACAGAAGCAATACAAGATCATTAGCAACGGGCAGGAGAAGGACTCCATGGTTGACCTCGCTGAGACCATCATCGGCCCCTGATACGCCAACATGAAAGAAGATGACCTGAAAACGTGGGAGGTACCTCTGAATCTAGCCTACATAACCTACGCGGCCAATGACGCATACGCATGCTACGACATGTACAGCAGATCTTGGACATGAGGTGTGTACGCTTCGTAACCGGCAGTACACGGACAGCCACAGCGTCATGATCAAGCGTGCCAGGAAGGTCTAGATGTTGTACTTTATCAGTTTATAAGCACCTTTATCATCTGAGTGTTTCATGCATTAGCCTTTGTGTCGTAATTATCTGTTTTGTCCGAAATATTTCTTTTAAGAACCCATTAACCTGATTGCTTTTTTTAGTGGCTATTTGCTTATGTATGTAAACTAGTTCAATCGTCCGTAAAAAAAACTAGTTCACTTGGCTGCCGTGCTTTGAATCTCCTTCCTCCCAACATATTCCTCTCCTCAGGTGGACCCAGCAGGTCTCTGAATTTTCTCCCACTTTCTTTTTTGATGTAAACTGAGTTTTCTCCCAGTACTTTCCCCTAGAACCAACTCAACTGTCCCACGTCTAGCCTAAAAAATAAAAATACGCCACGTACTATTAACTCATCAAATTAAAATGGTATTATATTTCGTAAGTTGAAAGTTCTTAGAAAATAATAATAATAATTGTTTATATATAACTTGCCAAGTTAATTCCTAGTGATTGCGTACATAAGCTTGCAAAGATTTTACTGACGTGCAATCATGTGTTTATGTTTTTATAACATTTCTTCGTCTAGCCCAACATGATATTTTCACCCAGCCCAGCAAGTCCGTGGATTTCGAGAAAATGCAAATGGGATTTAAATGGGCTGCATAGATGCTACATCATTGTTTCACCCAGCCCACCAAATGGACTAAAAAAACAAAAGGACTGGCTGACATGTGGGCCAGTAGGTCGAAGCCTAAGAAGGCGTTGGATTTACATCCAACGGCCGACATTCTTCTTCAATCTCTCGTCTTCTTCCCCAGCGCTGCGGAACCGCTTTGCTCCACCTTGGCGTCCAACGGCGTTGTTTTGCGCTCCTCAGCGAAACGCTACCCCGCCGACGGCCAGGCCATCCCTCCACTCCGCACCTCCTGTTATTCTCTGCTGAGTGTAGGCCCACCCCGCACCGGAACCAGTCAAGTTTCCCACTCCTCTACGTCTGTGACTCCACTGCCGCGTCTTCCCCATCTCCGGGTCGTTCCAGTCTGGGGCCTTGCCATCGTCCACCGCCTCGGTGCGCTCGGCGTGGCGTGGTCAACATACGAGAGTCATCTGATGAGGACAGTACATGGAGAGCCTGACGGCTAGGACCCACGAGGTCCATGGTCGCACGCAAGGAAAGTTCCTCCTTATTACGCACTGTACATGCACTGTACGTGGGAAGGACTTCTGTATTTCGCGAAAAAATGTCCCCCCGCTGACAGGTCGGACCCACCAGCTATATCTTCGCATGCAAGGAAGTGCCTCCTTATTACGCACCAAAAAATGAATACCCCCTGCTAGCTAGGACCCACCATAGTGGGTGGCTGACTTGTGGGCCTACTAAGTTGACGAGGACAGAGGGATTTGTCAAGTTAGTCAATATGAACAATTCTAGCTCCATTGACCGTACGATGTCCATCCAACGGCCATAGTGCTTCTTCAACCTCTGGTCTTCTTGCTCCTGCTGCCCAAAGCAGCGCCGGTCGTGCCGTGTTCTCCACGCCTCTGGTGGCGGCTGTGGTGCGCTGGAGGCCTCACCGCCCCTACTACTCCCACCGCTGGCCCGGGTATCCTCTACTCACCCACACCCCTGTTATTCTGCGGCGGTAGCAACCTCACGCCTTGACCGAACGGTGAACCCTCGTACTCCTCTCGCGTGGGCATCCTTTGCCGCGTCTTCCACAGCTCGCGTCGTCCTCTTCCTAGGCCTCGCCGTCGTCCACCGCCTCACTCTCGACGCGGCGTGGTCAATGTGGTCAACGACCGACTTCCATCGGAAGAGTACTGTACGTGGAGAGGCTGACAGCTGGGTCCAATGCCACAGCCCAGATTTTTTGGGATTTGCCAAGTAAGTCGCTTTGTCAGGCCTGTTTAGCTGCAAATCTTTCAAGACGAGGAGAGCTTCATTCGGCTGGCCGAGAAAATGGCCTATCAGTAATGAGAAATGGGTTGTACATTTTTAAAACACATCAAACCGGCAATTAGTTTCAAATATCTTTTTTTCATTTCGAGATTTTAAATTACATTAATTTTTATGCGTGGAGAATTTGTTGGATTTTATATTGATATACATTTATTTTTAAAATCAGTTTGAATGTGAGTCGAAATTTCGGGATTAAAAACAGTTCGGACCGCACCGAAATATGCAAAATTTCGTATAATTTTTTAACCGTGGCCACAATATGAGCTGTAATCTATATCTATACCTACTATTAAAAGGAGGTGATATTCTTGGTTTCGTCCCGCTTTGTTTGGTCCCGCTTCAATTAATTTCACGTACGCTATTTGGTTTTGTTACTTGCCATCCGTTTTGGCCCAACAAAGAAAGCCCACCTGGCGGCAAACAGAGGCCCATGTCCGAAGAGCTGGCAAAAAAATCAAATTACCGATGGGAGGGTTCGATCTCATAACCTGCCAACCGGCCATGCACAGTTTGTCCAACTGACCCAGCTAGAGATATGAGAGATTTTTTCTCCGTTGCAGCACGACGTGCCTTTTGCTAGTGCTAACAAAAGAATATGGGCTCCAAAAAACCTTAAGAATTAGCAAATAGGCTGTAAATTATTAGAAATAATGGCGGATGAGCTGTATCTGTTTTCCACAGATTTGAGGCTTTCCTAAAAAAGGTTGGCCAAGCAAAGGATTGTTGGATGTCCATCCAACGGCTGTCGTCTTCATCAATCTCTGCTCTTCCTGCTCCGGCTGCTCAAACAAGCGCCCGGGGACTGCTGCTCCCTCCTCCCAGGCCGATTATGCTACTGCCTTGAGCCTCCCGCCCACCGTACTCCCATCGCTGGCCTAGCCATCCTCTACTTACCCACACTGCTGTTATTCTCCGTGACGGCAGGCGAACCAGTAAACCCTCGTACAGTCGTACTCCCCTCCGCATGCGGAACAACTTCTGAGTCTTCCCTGCCTCCGTGTCATTCCCTTCCTAGGCCTCGCCGTCATCCACCCCCCTGGTGCTCTCGGCGCGGCCTGGTCAACGTGGTCAACGACCGACATGCATCTGAAGTGGACTGTATGTGGAGAGGCCGATAGCTGGGTCCACGACCGCACGCAAGGAAATGCCTCCTTATTACGCGCAAAATAATGATTCCTCCACCCGACATCAGGGACCCACCGAAAGGGCCTCTGTATTTCGCGAAAAAATGTTACCGCCGCTGATAGCTCGGACCCACCAGCTATATCTTCGCACGCAAGGAAGTGCCTCCTTATTATGCAAAAAAAATGAATACTCCCCCTGTTAGCTGGGACCCAGTATAGTGGCAGGCTGACTTGTGGGCCTACTAAGTTGACGGGGACGGAGGGCTTTGTCAACTTAGTCAATATGCACGATTCTAGCTCCAGTGACCGTAAGATGTCCGTCCAACGGCCGTAGTGCTTCTTCAACCTCTGGTCTTCTTGCTCCAGCCGCCCAAACCAGCGCCGGTCGTGCCTCGTGCTCCTGCCTCCCATGGCCGGCTGCGATGCGGCAGAGGCCTAACCGCCCCCTACTACTCCTACCGCTGGCCAGGCCATCCCTCTACTCACCCACACCCCATGTTATACTGCGGCGACGGCAGCCTCACACCGCAGCGAACCAGTGAACCCTCGTACTCCTCTACGCATGGGCATCCACTGCCACGTCTTCCCCGGCTCCGTCGTCCCCTTCCTAGGCCTCGCCGTCGTCCACCATACGGTGCTCTCGGCGTGGCGTGGTCAGCGTGGTCAAGGAATGGCTTCCATGGGACGTGGATCATGACGTGGAGAGGCCGACGGTGGGTCCACGGCCACAACAAGGAAGTGCCTCCTTATTACGCGCAAAATAATTATTCCTCCACCGACAGCGGGGAACCACCGGACGGGCCACCGTATTTCACGAAAAAACGTTTCCCCCTGACTGTTGGGACCCACCAGTTACATCTTCCCACCCAAGGAAGTGCGTCCGGGCAAAAAAAAAACGATTCGCCCGACATTGCTGGGACCCATCAGCAACATCTTCGCGAGCAAGGAAGTGCTCGGCGGTCGGGACCCACCTGGTGAAGCGCACGTGGGGTTGTCATTCGGTCGCGAACGGTGCGTACATCTTGGTCGTTGTAGAGGCGCCGCACGTGTCGTAGTAGAGGCGCGCACGTAGCATGTACACGTACGTACAACGGCGAGGGTGCAAGAAAGAAAATACGGCCACGTACGTACATATGGGCAGGGTCTCGAACGCCTACTCGCGCATATGTACATGGCAGGGTCGGGACGGAGAAACGACATCATCATCGTGTTCATGGGGAGCCAACCGGCTGGGTCAGAACGGAATGCGTGGTCGTGTTCATCGGGAGGGCTTGGACGGAACAGGCGATGGAAACGAGGCCTGGCGTACCGCACAACGGAGGAAATGGCCTTGTGTTTGACCGGCTACGTTCGAAACGGGATCCTGTTGATCGGGAGGGGCCTGGCGTACCGCACAACAAGGAAACGGACCTCCTACGGTCGAAACAGGGGTCCTGTTGATCGGGAGGGGTGTGGCGTACCGCAAAACGGACGAAACGGACTTGTGTTGGGCGCCACGGTCCAAACGGGGTCTGTTGATCGGGAGGTGTGGCGTGCCGCAAAACGGAGAAGCGGACTTGTGTTGAAGCGCCACGGTCGAAACAGGGTCCTGTTCATCGGGGGTGTGGCGACCGCAAAGCAGGACTCCACGGATCTGTTCATCTCCACCGTCGACCTCCTCCGGCCTCCACGGGCTCTGTTCAGCCAGCCTCCCCCGCGCTACTCCACCGCTCTTGTTCAACCACCCCTCCACGGGCACCCCTCCACCGTCTCTGCTCATCCAGCCCTCCACACCACGGGTCTGTTCAACCACCCTCCACGGCCACCCCTCCACCGCTCATCGTTCATCCAGCCCTCCGCACCACGGGTCCTGTTCATCCAGAGGCAACGCCACCGCTCACTATTCATCAAACTCCCATAGCGCCATTGTTCATCAATCGATCGGCTTGATTAGCAGCAGCAGCGGGCGAATCGCTCCATCGAGTTCGATTAACAGCCATCGATCGATCGCTCGGGTTCGAGAACGCGTAACTGCGGTGCAATTGCTCGGGTTGATTAGAGCCCAACGCCTCGCTTCGGGTTCGATTAGAGCCAATGCCTCGCTTTTGCAGCAGCGTACATACGAGAGAAACGCGCATAGCTCGACCCCCGACCTCCCACCGTAACTGGCAACTCCCCGAAATTTTCCTCCCCCTCGCTTCTACCATGGTTTTTTCCGTCATGGACGGCCCAAAGAATGTCATGCAGCTGCGTCTCCGGCCCGCCCAGGACAAAAAGCCCATTTTCTGTCATGATTTTTTGTCATAGAAGTAGGAGCCCACCACATCTATGATGATACCGGGTTTTGTCACAATTATCGTCATAGAAGCGTCATATGTATGACAGAAAAAAAATTCGTTCGGCCCAAAATGTCACGGATGTGTATTTTTTTTGTAGTGTTCTCCTTATCATTGTCATTCGTTTTATCTTGACTAGCATGATTAGTTGACGTTTCATCATAGTATTCATCACTAGAGTTGTCTACAAGTAAATCATCATCACCTAGCAAGTCATCTTCATCACTATTGAAATCAACATACTCGGGGTGTGTTACCTTTGGGCCTTTAGCCATGAAGCATCTTCCAATTCCTTCATTAGGTGAATCAAATATGTCATAGGAGTTGGTTGACACAAGTGCTAGACCGGCAACACCTTCATCTTGAGTATATTTGGAGTCGGAGTGATAGCTTCTCTCGGAGTGATTGTCAGAGTCGGAGCCGGATACCCATTCACCAACATGAGCTTGATGTCTTCGTTTTGTGTAGCTCCTTGATGACTTGTCCTTCCTTTTCGAATCCTTGCTTCTCCATGAGGGTCTTCGTTCATAACGATCATCTCTACTTCTCCTCTCTCTTGGTGGTTGAGGGAGTTCCGGACTAGGGGGTGTCCGGATAGCCGAACTATCATCATCGGCCGGACTCCAAGACTATGAAGATACAAGATTGAAGACTTCGTCCCGTGTCCGGATGGGACTTTCCTTGGCGTGGAAGGCAAGCTTGGCGATACGGATATGTAGATCTCCTACCATTGTAACCGATTCTGTGTAACCCTAGCCCTCTCCGGTGTCTATATAAACCGGATGGCTTTAGTCCATAGGACGAACAACAATCATACCATAGGCTAGCTTCTAGGGTTTAGCCTCTTTGATCTCGTGGTAGATCCACTCTTGTAACACACATCATCAATATTAATCAAGCAGGACGTAGGGTTTTACCTCTTTCAAGAGGGCCCGAACCTGGGTAAAACATCGTGTCCCTTGTCTCCTGTTACCATCCGCCTAGACGCACAGTTCGGGACCCCCTACCCGAGATCCGCCGGTTTTGACACCGACAGTGGTGATTCCTCTCTTCTACTTCTTCTTTTTGGAGAATATTCTCTTCTTTTGTAGGGTGCCATACACTCACTGGAATAGTGTCCGGGTCTTCCACAATTGTAGCAATTATGCTCCCGACTAGAAGATCTTTTGTCATTGTAGGACCTTGACTTGGAGCTTCTCTATTTGCTTCTACTCTTGTAGAATTTGTTGAAGTTCTTCACCATTAAGCTCAATTCTTCATTGAAGGTTTGTTTCTCACTTGATGATGTGGGGGCTTTACATGAGGCTTTGTAAGCACCACTTGACTTGTTGTGAAGTTCCTCCTTATCCTTGAGTGACATCTCATGAGCAACAATTCTTCCAATGACTTCCGTTGGCTTGAGATCTTTGTAATTGGGCATCATTTGGATCAATGTGCACACGGTATCATATTTTCCATCCAAAGCTCTTAGGATCTTCTTGATGATGAATTTGTCGGTCATCTCTTCACTTCCTAAGCCCGCAATCTCATTTGTGATAAGAGCAAGCCTAGAGTACATTTCAGCGACACCTTCACCATCCTTCATTTTGAACTTGTCAAGTTGACTTTGGAGCACATCCAACTTGGATTCCTCGATGGAGTCAGTACCTTCATGCATATCAATCAAAGTGTCCCAAATTTCCTTTGCATTCTCAAGACGGCTGATTTTGTTGAATTCTTCGGGGCACAATCCGTTGAAGAGGATATCACAAGCTTGAGCATTGTATTGCAGCATCTTCAACTCGTCCGCACTAGCTTCATGATTTGGTTCTCTCCCATCAAAGAATTCACCTTGCAAGCCAATACACACAATAGCCCAAATGGCGGGGTTATGTCCAAGAATATGCATTTTCATCTTATGCTTCCAACTAGCAAAATTAGTACCATCAAAGTAAGGACCTCTACGGTGATAATTTCCCTCGCTAGACGCCATACTCTCCTAGGTTGTGAAACCAACGCTATGACCACCAAAAGCTATGGAAATCAAAGCAAATGGAGACCAACGCTCTGATACCACTTGTAGGACCTTGAAGTATGTCTAGAGGGGGTGATTAGACTACTTGACCAATAAAAACTTAACCTTTTCCCAATTTTATAGTTTGGCAGATTTTAGCTATTTTAGGACGAGTCAAGCAATCATCACACAATTCAAGAAAGCATGCAAAGAGTATATTGGCAGCGAAAATTAAAGCATGCAACTTGCAACAAATTAAGGGGAAGGGTTTAGAGGATTCAAACGCAATTGGAGACACGGATGTTTTCGGCGTGGTTCCGATAGGTGGTGCTATCGTACCTCCACGTTGATGGAGACTTCAACCCACGAAGGGTAACGGTTGCACGAGTCCACGGAGGGCTCCACCCACGAAGGGTCCACGAAGTAGCAACCTTGTCTATCCCACCATGGCCGTCGCCCACAAAGGACTTGCCTCACTAGCGGTAGCTCTTCACGAAGTAGGCGATCTCCTTGCCCTTACAAACTCCTTGGTTCAAGTCCACAATCTTGTCGGAGGCTCCCAAGTGACACCTAGCCAATCTAGGAGACACCACTCTCCAAGAAGTAACAAATGGTGTGTTGATGATGAACTCCTTGCTCTTGTGCTTCAAATGATAGTCTCCCCAACACTCAACTCTCTCTCACAGGATTTGGATTTGATGGAAAGAAGATTTGAGTGGAAAGTAACTTGGGGAAGGCTAGAGATCAAGATTCATATGGTAGGAATGGAATATCTTGGCCTCAACACATGAGTAGGTGGTTCCTTCTCAGAAACAGCAAGTTGGAAGTGTAGGTTTGTTCTGATGGCTCTCTCCACGAATGAAGAGGAGGTGGAGGGGTATATATAGCCTCCACACAAAATCTAACCGTTACACACAACTTGCCAAACCCAGTGGGACCGAATTGATAAACTCGGTCGGACCGATTTAGCAAATCTAGTGACCGTTAGGATTTTTGGTGGGACCGATATGCAACTCGGTAGGACCGATATGGTTAGGGTTAGGGCATAACGTAATCTCGGTGAGACCGATTACACAAACTCGGTGAGACCGGTTTTTGGTAATAAGCTAACCAGAGAGTTGGTCAGGTAAACTCGGTGGGACCGATTCGCTCTTTTCGTGAGACCGAAATGTTACGAAAGGGAAACAGAGAGTTTACATTGCAATCTCGGTGGGACCGATCGCTCATCTCGGTGGTACCGAAATGTTACGAAGGGAAACAGAGAGATTACAATCCCATCTCGGTGAGACCGAGATCCCTATCGGTGAGACCGATTTGCCTAGGGTTTGTGGCAGTGGCTATGACATCTGAGCTCGGTGGCGCCGGGTAGAAAGAATCGGTAGGGCCGAGTTTGGCTTTTGGTTTAGGTCATATGTGGATATGAGAAAGTAGCTGAGGGTTTTGGAGCATATTACTAAGCACTGTAGAGCAAGAAACTCATTAAGCAACACCTCATCCCTCCTTGATAGTATTGGCTTTTCCTATAGACTCAATGTGATCTTGGATCACTAAAATATAAAATGTAGAGTCTTGAGCTTTTGAGTTTGAGCCAATCCTTTTATCCTTAGCATTTTGAGGGATCCACTTTTCTCATCCATGCCATGCCATCCATTGAGCTTTTCCGGAAATATTCATCTTGGAATGATGTTAGCTCAATGAGCTATATGTTGTTAGGAATTACCAAAACCACCTAGGGATAGTTGCACTTTCAGTCTCCCCCTTTTTGGTAATTGATGACAACATATAGATCAAAGCTTCGACAAATGATAATAAGAGTGAATGCAGACATGCTGACTGAATGTTTGCCGCTCTCGGCGACCACATCTGCCTCACCACTTTATGCCCCTGTTGTCCCTACGCCCTTATCGCTACCGTTAATGTAAAGTCACATGAAGCATGAAGCAATGCCACATAATGTCACTATGAAATAATGTTGTTGTCAGTCTAGTGCCGTCAATAAATTGTAGGAATCGCACCACCATTTTATGAAGTGCTTCTGTCTTACTTTATTTCCCATGAATTGTGTTGTTGCAGTTACACTTAAATCTCACACCGCTAAAATTCTTCATCCCAGTGGAACTGCACAAATTTGATTGCACATTTACTGACCATGTTCTACCCTCATGACAGTAATACTAATGCTATTGTTCTGCATGTTAATCTAGTGGCAGTGTTGATGTGATGTGACGCAACTTCTTACTTAATGGCACTTTTTCATACTGTCAATGTGTTGCCAATTATAAGACAATAGATGATGTTGTTAATCATATGCCACTGCAAATAACTGTCACTGCTTAAATAACCATATTTCATATTTGCGCAAACAGGGATGTCTGTCTCCATTTTGTTTCTATTTGTGCAATCAAAAGTACACACCTCAGTTTTAGTAGAACTGCACAAAATGAGATGACTATTCCTAGATGTCGTCGTCTAACCTCCCGTCTTCCAGGTATTACTACATTGGTAGTAACTAGGTAGAATGGCCAATGCAATCTAAAAGAAGTTCATTCATACATTTACTTCTTGATTGTAGTGCAGGGACGAGCGAAAACGACAGCATCCTAGTAGGGAATGCACTTTCTCCCAGATCAAGGATGGACAGAGGACTAGCTAGCACGGCTGCGCGGAGGTTTTTTGGACAGGTGCACGGACAAGAGGCATTGCGGTCTGCTTATTTCTGCATGTAGTGGTGCTTAAATTTAGTGGAACAGCACAAGAAGTTTAGATGGTCAGTACACTAAATGGTTCAGTTCAGTATTCCAACTGAGAACACAATTATAATTGGTTATTCTGGAATGAGAGAACCTAACTGAGGGAGTTCCGGACTAGGGCGTGTCCGGATAGCCGAACTATCATCATCGGCCAGACTCCAAGACTATGAAGATACAAGATTGAAGACTTCGTCCCGTGTCCGGATGGGACTTTCCTTGGCGTGGAAGGAAAGCTTGGCGATACGGATATGTAGATCTCCTACCATTGTAACCGACTACTGTAACCCTAGCCCTCTCGGTGTCTATATAAACCGGATGGCTTTAGTCCATAGGACGAACAACAATCATACCATAGGCTAGCTTCTAGGGTTTAGCATCTTTGATCTCGTGGTAGATCCACTCTTGTAACACACATCATCAATATTAATCAAGAAGGACGAGGGTTTTACCTCCATCAAGAGGGCCCGAACCTGGGTAAAACATCGTGTCCCTTGTCTCCTGTTACCATCCGCCTAGACGCTTGATTCGGGACCCCCTACCGAGATCCGCGGTTTTGACACCGACATTGGTGGTTTCATTGAGAGTTCCTCCGTGTCGCCACCGATAGGCTCGATGGCTTCTTCGACCATCATCAACGACGCGGTCCAGGTGAGACTTTTCTCCCGGACAGATCTTTGTATTCGCGGCTTCTGCTGCGGGCCGATTCGCAGCCATCTGGAGCAGATCGAAGCTACGCCCTGGCCGTCAAGTCAGATTTGGAAGTTTGAACTTCACGGCTGACATCCGCGGGGACTTGATCCTCGATGGAGTCGAGCCACAGCCGAGCGTGCCGCACTGTCACGGCGAGCATGATTTAGCTATGCAGCCGGACAGTACCCTAGAGGCCGCACTCGAACCCGCTCCGATCTTCAATTCGGAGCCGGCTGCGCAGATCGGGGACGGATGGCTAGACACCGCCTCGGGGGCCGCAACCTCTACGGCGATAGAGCCGAACACTGATCTTGTCCCTCATAAAGCTCATGACTCCGAGGTGCCAGACTCCTTGCCGGACTTCGAACCTCCCGCGCCCCCTCCGATCAAATCCGGTTGGGCGCCGGTCATGGAATTCACCGCAGCGGACATCTTTCAACACTCACCTTTCGGCGACATCTTGAGTTCGCTAAAGTATCTCTCATTATCAGGAGAGCCCTGGCCGGACTGCGGTCAGGAAGGTTGGGATGCGGACGGCGAAGAAATTCAAAGCCCACCCACCACCCACTTGGTAGCCGCTGTCGACGATCTAACGGACATGCTAGACGACGACTCCAAAGACATCGACGGTATGGACGACGATGCCAGAGACGACCAAGAACCAGCACCTAACGGGCACTGGAAAGCCACCCCAGCCCACAACGTATACATGGTGGATACACCAAAAGGAAGTGACAATGAGGAAAAACGGGACGTGGTGAAGGACAACTCCCCCAACAAACAAACAAAGCGGCGACGCAAGCGCCGCCCGAAGACCGGCATCGACAAAAACGGCACCCATACGGACCCGGCGCTAGAGCAGGGCGAAGCAGTGGACGACGCACATGTCAACAAGCAGCCAGCCAGACATGAACGGGACAAGCAACCCATCCCCGGCGAAGATGATCTCACATCACCAGAGCATATGAATCTTCATAAAAGGCTCGTCGACACTGCATGAAGTTTGAAGAAGCAAAAGCGGAAGCTCTAAACAGCGGAGGACGCACTCAGAATGAGATGGAGCAAAGTACTCAACACCGCAGATAAATATGGCACTAGTCACCAGACAAAGAGCTACCAGAAGCGCAAGCTGTTGCCCGAATTTGACGAGGAGGCCTTAGAGCCCCGCATCAAAAAGAAAGAAGCCGGCTGGCGGATAGACGACCAGATGACAGGCCAAGAGCAACAAGGCGCCAGACGCAAGCCGCACACGATCAGCATAAAGATCCTCGGAAAAGGATAACCCGACCAGGTCTATCTATGGGCCAAAAAGAAGACTCGAGAAGTAACACAACCAGTGAGCATTTGAAGACAACGGCACACCCAAATATGAGGCGCCAAGACACCCACTATGTTTTACCGACGAGTTCTTGGATCATGGATTTCAGTGGATTCAAACCCGTAAACATAGAGGCATACGACGGAACAACAGACCCTGGAGTCTGGATTGAGGATTATATCCTAGACATACATATGGCAAGAGGAGACGACCTCCATGCCATAAAATACCTACCCCTCAAGCTCAAAGGGCTGGCTCGACATTGGCTTAAAAGCCTCCCAGAAAATACGATTGGAAGTTGGGAAGAGCTTGAGGATGCGTTTCGAGCAAATTTTCAGGGGACTTATGTCCGGCCTCCGGATGCAGACGATTTAAGTCACATAACTCAGCAGCCCGGAGAGTCAGCATGCAAATTCTGGAACAGGTTCCTCACTAAAAAGAACCAAATAGTCGACTGTCCGGACGCTGAAGCCTTAGCGGCCTTTAAACACAATGTCCGAGACGAATGGCTCGCCAGACACCTCGGCCTGGAAAAACCAAGAACAATGGCCGCACTAACAAGCCTCATGACATGCTTTTTGCTAGGGAAGACAGGTGGCTGGCTAGATGCGACACCAATGACCCGACTACATCCGAAATCAGGGATGGAAATGGAAATCACGACGCAGAAAAGATCAGCGCGAATAAGGAAAATAGCCCAAATAGTACGGCGGTCAACGCCGGATTCAAAAGCTCTCGGCGAACAACAAAGCACTGCCCTAAAGGATAACGGTGACGAGCTATCCAACCTAAACAAGATTACGGATAGATCGTGTCAAATACATGGTACCTCCGGGAAGCCTGCAAACCATACCCACAGAGATTGTTGGGCCTTCAAGCAGTCCGGACGACTTAACGCCGAACACAAGGGGCTCGACACACCAAGTGAAGGTGACGAAACCCAAAAGCAGCACTCCGGAATACAAAAGACTTTCCTACTAGAAGTCAAAACAGTGAACTCACTTCATCTGATAACACACAGCGCGGCACCTGCCATACCAGGACACCGTCCGCATAATGGGGATAGAACCTACCAAAATTCGCTTTAGCAGCACTTCCTTCAAAGGAATGACACCAGGCCCTCTTTATTATACAGGCTCTGTACCACTAGAGGTTGTGTTCGGTTCATCTGACAACCACCGTCGCTAAAAGCTCACTCCCCATCACCCCATTTAGCAGTAGCCCTTAAGCACTACTGGGGCGTACAGCTTTCGCCCGCTTTAATGCAATACCACATTACGCGTCTCTTACGCTTAAAAATGCCCGGTCCACGTGGCATAATCTCAAAACTCCAGGTGTCTCTCGACCACGGAGAATGTGCGGCTGCCTCGACAGCCACACATTAATCCGACCTTGTAGGTCAAAGCCCCTAAAAACAGGTCATTTAGACCTCGGACATGGTTAGACGAGTTCGGCGTAACTTAACAAGGGGCTTCCCAGCCGCATACCCCTTTTTTTGGGGGGTCGCGCACATAAATGATGAAAGCCAATAAAGCTCAACTTTCTTCATCTTCCAAATTATACTTTATTTTAATACAATTTTTGCACGATATTTCTTAGAAACTAAGTCCTTCTCTTTTACAGATGAAGCACGTGCTACACCCGTCCAGGATACAGCACAACGGAGACACATGCGCAGACGTGCAGTAGGGACCCGTTGCAAGGATTCTTTTCAGATTAAGACCCCGCGTAAACCTTTCTTACTGTCTCTTGTTGATACACATCCCCCGGTTTCCTACCAGAGCCGAGGAGGAGGCTGGCGTTTTGGCATCGGCCGCATCAGAAGTTCCCACCTGTACCTGGACACTAGGGGCTTAGGGCTTTGTTCTGCCCGATATCATAAAGACCGAACACCTCAGGGAGTGTTCGGCGTCTCGAGTTAGGCCTTATATGCATCAGCTCTGAATCATGTCTTTGGTCAAATGTTGGGTTTTCCCGGCTCCTGTGTTTTGCTGCCTTACGTTCCATATCATCGGCTAACGCGGCACCAGGAGAACTACTGCGATTGTGCCCCGGTTCGGCCGGGAGAGCACCTCAGTAGAGAAAGCCGAAAACTGACTGTCATGATATAGCGAGAGACTGGTCAACCACTCGATCGACCATTGGAATGTTTAGAATTCCTCCGCTATGACGAAGGACCGCTTCCCGGTCAGGCACATACGCGCCCCGAGTTCGGAGAAGCACGGTGCCATCAGGGGCTATATAGTAGCCCCACATTCGAGCTCCTATGGCTAAGTGAAAGTGATAAAGCACTATAGTCCGGTTGCCTAGTTTGCTATGCTATCACCTCCTTAAAAGGACCAAGACGTTGGATTAAGTGTGAAAAAGCGTTTTTCTTTTTGCAAACACCCCCGCACCATGTGCGTGGGGGCTGAAGCCAAAGACTGCCATCTTTCAGATTATACATACATATCGTCAAGACAGAGATAGTTCAATACTTGAACACACAAGTATAAAAAGTCATTGCATTATAAACATGATCCTAGAAATCATACATGTCATTCAAACATAACATCTTTCGAGCATCTGCGACTCTATTATCTGGCGCCTGCGCAGACCTCCTCAAAGTAATGCTCGGTGGGGAATCGGCTTTTGTCCGAACCCCGGGATGCAACAGCGGTGGCATCCATCTCCGCCCAGTGTGTTTTACCACGGGCGAGAGCCATCCGTGCACCTTCTATGCATGCCGACCGCTTCATCGCCTTAATATGCGGCACTGCCCCAAGGAACTGCTGCAACAAGCCAAAATAACTCTTCGGCTTGGGCCTTTTCGGCAACAGATGAGCGACCACATCCGTCATGGCTAGTCCGGACAATCTATTCAGCTCAGCCCACTCAACCAGCCGATCACTCAACGGAAGTGGACGCTCCGGACTATGGAATTGAGACCAGAAAAGCTCTTCCATTTCATGATCTTCACGGCTTCGAAGTGTACGGCTGCGTCCCGCCCCGACTCGCCGCCAAGTCCAAATAAGGATCCCCGCACCGCATAATCGCCCGCTGAGCATGCCGGATCCGTGAACTTCCCACGCAGCCTAAAGGGCTTTCCAGCCACAATGTCTCCGACCGACGCAATTCCTCCTTCATAGCCCGCATCGCACTACGGGCATCCTTGGCTTCGGCATCGGCCTTCTTCAGGTCCTCTTGCTCCGCTCGGCGTTCTCCTTAAAAGAACCTCCAGGCGGTCGGTAGCAACTTTTAATTTCATGGCCATTCCGGCCATCTCCTCCCTACTTCGGCAGTGAGCAGCCTTCTCGGCTTCTAGCTCTTTCGCTGCCTTCAAGGCAGCCGCCTAGCTTTTTCTCGGCTTGCTCCTTGGCCCGAGCAAGTTCGCTCGAAGGTCTTCCACAAGAAGCAAAGACCATCTCGCATCAAGCATACAATGTAAGGAATGGGCATCAGCTCCTTACTAAGCGATCATGAGCAACCACATACCTTGTGACTTATCAAGTCGTTTATTGACCAGCGACATGTCCGCATCTGCAGCGTCGAGTTGCTTCTTCAGCTCAGCGAATCCATCAGTCCGGCTGGCCACCGAACGTTCCGCCACCTGCATAGGAAAGGCGACAGTTAATAACTGAGATTATGATCCTAGGCACGCTGTCGTTTTTGACAGCATACCAAGTCTCAGGGGCTACTATCTATACAGGGCGCATTTTATATGCATAACTGTCAGAAGGTACATCATTTTTGCGTACCTCAAACCCCGTCAGTAAGCTTCTGACGGATTCATGCAATCCGCTCTCCGCGGATGCAATTCTTTCAATCACCGTACCCATTAGAGCAAGTTGATCTTCTGAAATAGCCGCTCGCCCGAGCAGATCCTTCAACTCCTCCGACCGCACGACACTTGGCGCCGGACCTTCCGGCCCTGCCGGACTTGGGGGAACCCTCCGCGACGACACCTCCGGGTCGTCCGCTTCACATGAGGATGCGATAGGTGGAGGCGTTTCACTCTCCATCATCTCCGGAAGAAGATCCCCCGAAGACGAGCTCTGCCGAGAAGGGCTGAGGTCCGAACTACAAGGTACAATTTCGGTTATCCTCATGAATAAACACAGGGATGTTCTTTATTTACAAGACCCCTTATTTTTACTTACGGCTCGCTGGAGGGCTGATCCTCTCTGGGAAATAATGCGGCTGGGTTACTTCCCAGCGCCGGACTCTCTGCCGAAGATTCCCTTCCCCTCTTTGAGGCCTTGACCTCCGGGTCTTCCGAAGCGGTCCTCTTCTCTCCTCGGAAGGCAGGACTCTTAATCCCTCCTTCCTTGATAGCCTCCTTCGCAGAGGCAGTTGCTTCCCCGCTCCCCCCTTCGCCTTCTTCAAAAGGCGCGACCTTCAACATCTTGGTCAGCATGGGATCCGGCATGGTCTCGGGGAGGGGAGCCGGACACCTTATTAACTTTGCCTTGGCTATCCACTCCTGTTCAAGAAACGACTCCTTTAAAGGGCATATATATGAAATAAATGAATGAACAGCTTGTCCAGTTACAGGACTACTTACTTGAGTATCTGGGCGATTACAGCTTAGTCCTGCGTCCTCGGTCAAGTCCGGACACTTCTCTTGTGGTCCGAAGAACAGTTTATACATCTCCACGGGCGTCGTGCCCATGAAATTTTGGAGAGCTCGTGGTCCCTCCGGATTGAATTCCCACAGGCGGAGGGGGCGATGTTTGCAGGGCTGAAGGCGCCGGATCACCATAACCTGCGCCACTGCAACCAGATTGATCCCTCTTTCCTGGAGATCTCGAATACGGCCCTGCAGCAGGGGAACGTCCTTGGATGGCCCCAGAGAGCCCCTTGTTGACCCATGATGCCAGCCCGCTGTGGTGGACTGGCGGAATGCAGGAGCGCTGCCCATTTGGTGCCCACAGGAGCGGTGATATAAAACCACTCCGTTGCCACAAACCAAGCTCCCTTGAAAAGAGCCCTCGGCCACGGAGCATCAAGACATTTGCTTATGACTGCCCCTCCGCACTCTGCTTGCTTCCCTTGATCGTCTTTGGCTCCACCTTGAAGGTTTTGAGCCACAATCCAAAGTGGGGGTAATGTGGAGGAAGGCCTCACATACGACAATGAATGACGAGATATGGAGGATGGACTCCGGATTCAAGTCGTGGAATTCTAGCCCATAATAAAACATGAGCCCTCGCACAAAGGGATTCATCGGGAAGCCTAAACCCCGAAGGAAGTGGGAAACGAAGACCACGTTCTCGCCGGGCTCAGGAGTGGGAATGACCTGCCCTGGAGCAGGCAACCTATGCGAGATCTCGCCGGTTAGATACCTGGCGTCTCGCAGCTTTAGCACATCCTCTTCTATGACGGAGGAAGACATCCATCGGCCGTGCTGGTCGGAGCCGGACATTGTCGAAAGTCCGAAGCACCTAAATCTGAAGCTTTGGGTGTTGGAACTCGAAGCGCGAGGCGAACTCGATGGAGGGTGTAAAAGAAGAGGGCCTTGGTCTCATTATAAAGAGGTTGAATACCAAGAGCCCACCCCGTGGTCGATTAGGGCTCGCCTTTGATAGAGAAGGCAGGCCAACGGGCACGGTTGGGTTACCCATGTCCGTATAGATGAGAATCCCGGAATAAGGGGGCACGATCTACACTTTGATAAGACGTGCCAAGGAAACCGCCTCGCTAAAACACGCTGAGGTGGAACAATAAAAAACGATTCATTTAAAGGCCTGGCCGTGGTGTGATGTCACGCATGAATACGCCGCAGATCTGTGCAAAATTATTCTCTCTACGATGTTATGTGGAACTTGTTTTGCGAGCGGACACTATCCTGGTGTTCACAATCTTCTATAAATTATTCGGAGGAAGAACCCGCTTGCAATGCCGAAGACAACATGCGCGCCGGACTCGTCGTCATTGAAGCCTGGTTCGGGGCTCTTGAGGAGTTCGGACTAGGGGTGTCCGGATAGCGAACTATCATCATCGGCCGGACTCCAAGACTATGAAGATACAAGATTGAAGACTTCGTCCCGTGTCCGGATGGGACTTTCCTTGGCGTGGAAGGCAAGCTTGGCGTACGGATATGTAGATCTCCTACCATTGTAACCGACTCTGTAACCCTAGCCCTCTCCGGTGTCTATATAAACCGGATGGCTTTAGTCCATAGGACGAACAACAATCATACCATAGGCTAGCTTCTAGGGTTTAGCCTCTTTGATCTCGTGGTAGATCCACTCTTGTAACACACATCATCAATATTAATCAAGCAGGACGTAGGGTTTTACCTCCATCAAGAGGGCCCGAACCTGGGTAAAACATCGTGTCCCTTGTCTCCTGTTACCATCCGCCTAGACGCACAGTTCGGGACCCCCTACCCGAGATCCGCCGGTTTTGACACCGACACTAACCCTAGATGGTGGCAACAAGAAAAACCAGAGTGAACTCCAGGAAATTAAAGCCTGCCTAGGGAGGCCCTTTGCTCGGAGAAGCCTTGCTTGATTTTTCCTGATTTGTAAATCTTCTCACAACTTTATCTTTTACTGTGAACTAGTAAATGTTGGTTATGTTCTATGAATCATTGAGATGTATAAAATTGCTGAACTTATGCTTTTCAAGTATTTTATGAAGCTGAGTTTAATCTGAATTTTCCACATGAATGGTGGACTAGCGTGTGAACGTTTGAAATTTACATTGTGGCCTCAGTTAACTGCATGAAACACTATAACAAGATACGTAGTTGCTTATATGCCAGACAATAGAGTATTGATTGTCAGCTGGTCGATAGCTGACTTTTCTAGTGTCGGAGCGAGCTACGCCAATGTGTTGTGTTTTGCACAACTACTTACAAGTGGGGTAGCACCAACAATGTTTACAAGTACTTAACCAGCCTTACACACCCTATGTATACGTCAGCGCACAGTTCTCGAACAAGTACTCTATTTCATCAAACACACACTGCTCATATGATAAACCATGACAACTCACGTCTTACCATGCCATATTACATGAAAAAACTAGTGAGGATGCATCTGTATCGGCAACAATTACAATGGATCTCACATGATTCACGGCCACACAAAAGTGGCAGTAGTTCCCATAGACGGATTCAAATTGAGTACTAGCCCGAGAGGGCTCGATAATAGGCAATGTTCGGATAATTAGACACAAATCCAAACTAGTTTTAGACACTAGCTGGGCCAACTATTTCATGCCTCGATCTAATTTGGGATGGAAACAAGACGGAGCTTGCCATGAACATCATCGACAATGTCCGGCAGTAGCTCAATCCTGTCAACCTTCTTGAAGATATCCTTGTGGCCTTGCCACTCATAAACTTGTTTGTCAAGGCATGCCACGTCATGTTCCTACGTAAGCTTGACAAGAATAGTATGCCTCACAAACAAAGGAGTAGCTTTGAACTTCTTGTGCTTCAATACACCCTGGACAACACGCTTGACAACAGTGTGGCTGGAATACATCTCGACTTCGGTATAAGTGCAACTGGCTTCCAGGATCCAACACCCTAAGAACTTTGTTTTCCCAGTATGTATATTCAGGTCATCCGCCTCATAGCGAATGACATGTACAACCACACGATCCTTGTCTGCATCAGGGCTCTAACTGAAATAGAAATGGATTCTGAATTACTTTCCAATATAAAAAACAAAAGTTATTCAAACCACTATGTAGAGTCAAAAGTATGCATGAAAGGGAAGGTAGCATGGCAACGAAGCTAATAAAATTTTGCATTATTTATCACCATATACTTAGATGAAAACCCACAATCGAGATCGGCAAAGAAGAAAATCACCTTGGGCAGCTCAGCGAGGGGGGGGGGACACATCCTCGAAGGGGCAAAACTGTTCCTGCAGTGTCACGGGGGCTGTAACTTCAAACGGGGCGTTGACCATCTCAGTAGTGGTCGTGAGTGTATCTGGGGTCGGCTCGGTGGTGGCCTCCATCTTCTTGGAGCTCTCGGTCTCGTGGGGATCAACCTCCTGCGTCAGCTCCAACATCGGTGAATCTTTGCCTGATTCTCCTTGGTCCATCATAAAATTGACGAATAGGAGAAAACTAAAAGGAAAACACAGTCGCAATGACAACGAAACAAAAAAGAGTGAGGATCGGTTACTGCTTTTTGAAATTCTTTTTTCTGAAAGAAAATATACCATCATCACGGATCCGCTTTCTCTTCGTTGGGATGCTAGTGTTGGCTTTCTTGAAGACGGCAAGGGGGAAGGGGATTCAGCGAAGAGTGAAATGATGGTTGCTTCGTCCGTCAAACTTAGACTGCAGAGAGATGGGGTTTTGTGACATGACGGCTCATTACTACCGCGCTACGACCAGGGTGACTCTTCGCTTGCATACTGCCTTCTAATTTGGTGGATGGCATTTGGGCCCACGCGCTGCATGGCCTGCATGTCGGTGAACCAATGTAAAACTCCACGCAGTAGCGGGAAATGTTTTGAGGACCTAGGAGGAGCCAGAAGCGGTAGTGTATCCACTGTACTAGTAGTAATTGTTTTTCTGGGTAGCTGTAGAGTGTCTCTACTGTACTAGTAGTTGTAATTATTTCTCTGGGCCTGATAACCCACAAGAATAGGGGATCAATTGTATCCTCTTTCGATAAGTAAGAGTGTCGAACCCAACGAGGAGCTAAAGGCAGAACAAATAATCCCTCAAGTTCTATCGACCATCGATACAACTCTACGCACACTTGACGTTCGCTTTACCGGAAACAAGTATGAAACGAGAAGTACTTTGCACGATAATAAAAGTTAGGTGTTTAGTAAAAGGGTTTGTGTCAACAAGAAAGTTATTTGTCCCTAGGCATTTGATAACAAGTACCGGTAATCATTCTTGTAATTTTATATGAGGGAGAGGCATGAGCTAACATACTTTCTCTACTTGGATCATATGTACTTATGATTGGAACTCTAGCAAGCATCCGCAACTACTAAAGATCATTAAGGTCGTGAAACCCAACCATAGCATTAACTATCAAGGCGTCTTTATTCCCATATGTCATACCCCACTACTCGGGTTTAAGTTTCTGCCACTCTCGCAACCCACCATAAGTGAACCATGAACATATTGCAACACCCTACAGCGGGGGCCTCTCATTTTTGCACGAGAACGGAGGGCACCATAGGACAACACCATAAATAAAATATACAATCATACCAACCAAGATCACGATTAACCCATAGGACAAAACGGATCTACTCAAACATCATAGGATAACCATAGATCATTGGGAAATAATATATGGAGTTGAGCACCATGTTTAAGTAGAGATTACAGCTGGGAGAAGAGGTGTTACACCGCTGCATAGAGGGGGAGAAAGTTGATGTTGAGGGTAGCAAGATTGTTGATGTAGATCGCCGTCCCGATCGTTGCCCCGGTGGCACTCCGACGCCACCGGAAGCGAGAGGGAGAGAGCCCCCCTACTTCTTCTTCGTCCTTGGCCTCCCCCCTAGATGGGGAGGAGAGTTCCCCCTCTGGTCCTTGGTATCCATGGAGGCGAAGGGTCGGGAGCCCCTCCGAGATTGGATCTGCCTCTCTGTTCTCTTCTATTTCGCATCTCCCTGATCTGGCCGAAAACAGTTTCTTATATTCTGGGAGATCCGTAACTCCGATTGCGCTGAGATTTTAACATGATTTTTCTCCAGATATAAGCTTCCTTGCGCCCGCAGTAGAGCTCCAACTGACTGTCGAGGAGGGCACAACCCACCACCGCGCGCCAGGGGCCTCTGGCGCACCCTGGTGTCTTGTGGGTTGTGTGGGCCTCCGTTTGCGGTGATTCCAACTCCCAAAAATCACAAGTATTCCAAAATAATTCTCCATGAAATTTTATTGCATTTGGACTTCATTTGATATGGATACTCTGCGATACAAAAAACATGCAGAAAATAGGAACTGGCGCTGGGCACTGGATCAATAGGTTAGTCCAATAAATCATATAAAAAGTTGCCAAAAGTATGTAAAACTTGTATAATATTTGCATGAAACAATAAAAAATTATAGATACGACGGAGACGTATCAGCATCCCCAAGCTTAATTCCTACTCGTCCTTGAGTAGGTAAATGATAAAAAAGATAATTTTTGATGTGGAATTCTACCTAGCATAAACTTGATCATATGTCTAGTCATGGCATGAATATTAAGACATAAGTGATTCAAAGCAATAGTCTATAATTTGACATAAAGACATCAATACTCAGGCATCCCAATAAACAATCATGTCTTTCAGTATTTCAACGCTAAAGAAAGCTATCCTACAAAATCATATAGTCTTGTCATGCTCTGTCTTCTTAACACAAAGTATTTATCATGCACAACCCCGATGACAAGCCGAGCAATTGGTTCATACTTTTTAACGCGCTTCAGCTTTTTCAACCCTCACACAATACATGAGCGCAAGCCATGGATATAGAACTATGTGTGGAATAGAGTATAATGATAGGGGTAAATATAAAGAAGACAAAAAAGTAAGAAAGTCTCACATCGACACGGCTGACCAACGGGCTATGGAGATGCCCATCAATCGATATCAACGTGAGGAGTAGGGATTGCCATGCAACGAATGCACTAAGAGCTATAAGTGTATGAAAGATCAATATGAAAACTAAGTGGGTGTGCATCTAATCCTATAATGAAAAATTCCCACTAATATATGAAAGTGACAACATAGGAGACTCTCCATATGAAAAACATGGTGCTACTTCGAAGCACAAGTGTGGTAAAGGATACTAACAATGCCCCTTCTCTCTTTGTTTATTTAATTTTTTTTTCTTTTTTCTTTTTCTTTCTTTTCTCTTTTCTTTGTTTTCTTTTTTTCTTTTTCTCTCAATGTCTGGAGTCTCATCCCGACTTGTGAGGGAATCATAGTCTCCATCATCCCTTCCTCACTGGGGCACTGCTCTAAAAAGGAATAATGATGATCATCATACTTCTATTTACTTATAACTCAAAAAAATAGAACTCGATACCTATGACAAAATATGACTCTATATGAATGCATCTGGCAATGTACCAGGATGTACAATGTTCTAGCGTAACATGTATGAAAAATGATGAACGGTGGCTGAGCCACAACTACTATGTTAGCAATATGATCATGCAAAGCAATATGACAATGAATGCTCAAGTCATCAAACGGAAGTGGTGGAAGTTGCATGGCAATATATCTCGGAATGGCCATGGAAAAGCCATAATAGGTAGGTATGGTGGCTGTTTTCTGGAAGATATAATAAGGCTGATGTGTGATAGAGCATATCATATCATGGGGTTTGGATGCACCAGCGAAGTTTGCACTACGTCTCGATGTGAGAAAGGGCAATGCATGGTACCGTAGAGGCTATTGCGGAAAGGTAAGAGTGCGTATAATCCATGGACTCACATTAGTCATAAAGAACTCATATACTTATTGCAAAAGTTTATTAGCCCTCGAAGCAAAGTACTACTACACATGCCCCTAGGGGGATAGATTGGTAGGAAAATATCATCGCTCATCCCCGACCGCCACTCATAAGGAGGACAATCAATAATAAATCATGCTCCAACTTCATAGCATAACGAGAGACTATACGTGCATGCTTCGGGAATCACAAACCTTAACACCAATATTCTTACTAATAATAACCATTCACTAGTACCTCCCACATATTACCATCTCTATATCGCAAAACTATTGTAAGGAATCAAACGTATCATATTCAGTGATCCATAAGTTTTATGTAGGATTTTATGACTAACCATGCAATTGATCAATTCCTATTGACTCTCTAAATTGATCTAAGTGAACCATGAGAGTTTAATCCTTTCTATAAAAGGCCATGCTCTAATAAATATAAGTGAAGCAAAAGAGCATTCTTCAAACAACGGTTTCCTATGTGAAGAGAAACAGGCAATCCAATCTTCAAATGATATAAGTGAAGCACATGAAGCATTCTATAAAGCCATACTCAAAAGATATAAGTGAAGTGCAATGAGCATTCTACAACTCAACCATGGACTATCTCATACCATCATGGTGCATAAAAGAAAAAGGGAAAAACTAAATGCAAAAGACGCTCGAAGATTTGCACATATCACATGGACGAAACGAAACCGAAAACATACCGATACTTGTTGAAGAAAGATGGGATGCCTTCCGGGGCATCCCCAAGCTTAGACGCTTGAGTCTCCTTGAATATTTATTTGGGGTTCCTTGGGCATCCCCAATCTTGAGCTCTTGCCTCTCCTCCTTCTCCTCATATCGAGACCTCCTCGATCTTTGTTCACTTCATCCACACAAAACTCAACAGAAAGTTTGGTAAGATCCGTTAGTATAATAAAGCAAATCACTACTCTAAGTACTGTTGCAAACCAATTCATATTTTGTTTTTGCATTGTAGGTACTGTAATATAAATTTTCCATGGCTTAATCCACTGATAGAAATCGATAGTTTCATCAAAACAAGCAAACAATACATCAAAAATAGAATCTGTCTTAAACAGGACAGTCTGTAGTAATCTGAACATTCACCATACTTCTGGTACTCCCAAAAATTCTGAAAAAAGTAGTAAAGATATAAAAAAATGTATAGAAAGACAGTGCAACAAGTTTCAGAACCGTTAGACTTTCCAGTAAAAAAATGTAAAATCGCGCACTACAACCAAAGTTTCTGTTTTGCACCGCACAAACCAACAAGCAATGTAAACATCCTAAAGGCAAATCTTGGCACATTATTTTTATAATACAATGGAATTGTACAAGGGGGTAATTATTTTTGTGAGAATCTTCATGAAAAATTCTACATTGTTTCCATGAGCATGAACACAAGTGTTCAAGGTCGACCCTCACTTCTCCAATGCATAACTTCCAATCGCTTCTCTTTTGTGAAAAGTTTTAAGTTCCCCTATATATATATTTTTTGTTTTAAAACTTTATAAAAACACTCAACAGAAATAAATGACTCTCAAAAACTTCCGGGTTGTCTCCCTGGCAGCGCTTTTGAAAGTGCAACTATCCCTAGGTGGTTTTGGTAATTCATAACAACATATAGCTCATTGAGCTAATGCTATTCCAAGACTATTATTTTAGGAAAGCTCAATGAATGGTATGGCATGGATGATGAAGGTGGATCCCTCAAAATACTAAGGACAAAGGATTGGCTCAAGCTCAAAAGCTCAAGACTCTTCATTTTACATTTTAGTGATCCAAGATCACATTGAGTCTATAGGAAAATCCAATACTATCAAGAAGGGATGAGGTGTTGCTTAATGAGCCTTTTGCTTCATGTGATTAGTGATATGCTCCAAAACCCTCAACTACTTTCCCACATCCACAAATGACCTAAACCTAAAGCCAAAATCGGTCACACCGATTCTTTCTATCCGGCGGCACCGATTCCAAAAGTCATAGCCACTGCCACAAACCCTAAGCAGATCAGAAGAGGAGCTGTGGATATGCACCTCAGATTCAAGAATTGATAAACTCAAAGATGGGCATAGGAAAATATCAGTTGGATAAGGAACACTTTCCACTTTATCCAGACTTTGAGGACAATGAGGTTGTCATGAATGAAGATGATCCACAATCAGTTCAAGCTCAGGAGAAGAAGGAGAAGGCAAAGTGGGAGAAGGCTGCCAAGATGCCAACTCAAGTGGAGGCATCTGAGTATTTCTTGAAGAACAAGCAGGAGCAGCTTGGTTACTTAATAGCATCAACTCTGTGGATTGAGAAGGGATTGGCCACCCTAACTCAAAACCAGGAGAGCTTGGAGAGAATCATAGAACAAAAGTTCTATAACTTAGATGTGAAAGTAACTGAGATTCAGACTGCAGTGGAGGAACTACAAGATGACATGCAAGAGAGGAAGGGCAAGACTACAACCAATGTGTTTGCCAGAGTGCCTAGAGCCCAGAGGTCATCACTGTGCAGATTTCGACACAAGAGCAACCGTCTGCACCAGCTACAGCCTCAGTGCCACCAGCTCCAGCACCTTCATCAGCTCCAGCTCCATCTACATCAACTGAAGTCTTCGTCCAAGGAGCCATCTCTACACCACCACCAGAAGATCAAGCCTGAGAGTCGATCTAGCACTATGCATTTTTTATGAACTTTTTGGTAACTTGTTGCCAAAGGGGGAGAAAAATGTATAGATCATAGGCTTCGAGAGAGAGAGAGTGTTGCTTTTGTTCTCTCTTGCTTTATTTGGTGGGTTTTCAAACTTTGTTTGCTTTTGGTTGAGATACTATGCTTGTGAGACATTGATGATCATGTGTTTGATCATAAGCTACACTTACGCATGCTTGATATTATCCTATCTATCTTATGTGATCACTCACTTTGCTTGGTGATGAGTGCATGTATTCATTGTTTATTATTTTGAGCGCTCCACCAAGATGTATGTGACATGGAAGAGTAACCCATGAGCCTAATTCATTGTGCATTTGCAGTCCAAAGCAAATCTAAAACAATGCACAAATTTAAGGGGAGCTCTTGCTTATCACATACTTCTAAAAGCGACGATGTTATTTAAATTTTATTATCATTTGTCGAAGCTTTGATCTATATGTTGTCATCAATTACCAAAAAGGGGGAGATTGAAAGTGCAACTATCCCTAGGTGGTTTTGGTAATTCATAACAACATATAGCTCATTGAGCTAATGCTATTCCAAGACTATTATTTCAGGAAAGCTCAATGAATGGCATGGCATGGATGATGAAAGTGGATCCCTCAAAATACAAAGGACAAAGGATTGGCTCAAGCTCAAAATATCAAGACTCTTCATTTTACATTTTAGTGATCCAAGATCACATTGAGTCTATAGGAAAAGCCAATACTATCAAGAAGGGATGAGGTGTTTCTTAATGAGACTTTTGCTTCATGTGCTTAGTGATATGCTCCAAAACCCTCAACTACTTCCCCACATCCACAAATGACCTAAACCTAAAGCCAAAATCGGTCACACCGATTCTTTCTATCCGGCGGCACCGATTCCAAAAGTCATAGCCACTGCCACAAACCCTAAGAAAATCGGTCTTACCGATAGGGATCTCGGTCTCACCGAGATGGGGTTGCAATCTCTCTGTTTCCCTTCGTAACGTTTTGGTCCAACCAAAGTGAGCGATCGGTCCCACCGAGATTGCAACGTATACTCTCTGTTTCCTTTTTGTAACATTTCGGTCTCACCGAAAAGAGAAAATTGGTCCCACCGAGTTTACCTGACCAACTCTCTGGTTAGCTAATTACCAAAATCGGTCTCACCGAGTTTGTTCAATCGGTCTCACCGAGATTACGTTATGCCCTAACCCTAACCATATCGGTCTCACCGAGATGCATGTCAGTCCCACCAAAAATCACTAACGGTCACTAGGTTTACTAAATCGGTCCGACCGAGTTTAACGATTCGGTCCCACTGAGTTTGGTAGATTGTGTGTAACGGTTAGATTTTGTGTGGAGGCTATATATACCCCTCCACCTTCTCTTCATTCGTGGAGAGAGCCATCAGACTGAACCTACACTTCCAACTTACCATTTTCTGAGAGAGAACCACCTACTCATGTGCTGAGGCCAAGATATTCCATTCCTACCATATGAATCTTGATCTCTAGCCTTCCCCAAGTTGCTATCCACTCAAATCATCTTTCCACCAGATCCGAAACCTATGAGAGAGAGTTGAGTGTTGGGGAGACTAAAATTTGAAGCACAAGAGCAAGGAGTTCATCATCAACACACCATTTGTTACTTCTTGGAGAGTGGTGTCTCCTAGATTGGCTAGGTGTCACTTGGGATCCTCCGACAAGATTGTGGAGTTGAACCAAGGAGTTTGTAAGGGCAAGGAGATCGCCTACTTCGTGAAGATCTACCGCTAGTGAGGCAAGTCCTTTGTGGGCGACGGCCATGGTGGGATAGACAAGGTTGCTACTTTGTGGACCCTTCGTGGGTGGAGCCCTCCGTGGACTCGTGCAACCGTTACCCTTCGTGGGTTGAAGTCTCCATCAACGTGGAGGTACGATAGCAACACCTATCGGAACCACGCCAAAAACATCCGTGTCTCCAATTGCGTTTGAATCCTCTAAACCCTTCCCCTTACTTTGTTGCAAGTTGCAAGCTTTAATTTTCGCTGCCAATATACTCTTTGCATGCTTTCTTGAATTGTGTGATGATTGCTTGACTCGTCCTAAAATAGCTAAAATCTGCCAAACTATAAAATTGGGAAAAGGTTAAGTTTTTATTGGTCAAGTAGTCTAATCACCCCCTCTAGACATACTTCAAGGTCCTACAAGTGGTATCAGAGCGTTGGTCTCCATTTGCTTTGATTTCCATAGCTTTTGGTGGTCATAGCGTTGGTTTCACAACCTAGGAGAGTATGGCATCTAGCGAGGAAATTATCACCGAGAGGTCCTTACTTTGATGGTACTAATTTTGCTAGTTGGAAGCATAAGATGAAAATGCATATTCTTGGACATAACCCGCCGCTTGGGCAATTATTTGTATTGGCTTGCAAGGTGAATTTTTCGATGGAGAGAGCCGAACCGTGAAGCTAATGCGGAAGAATTGAAGATGCTACAATACAACGCTCAAGCATGTGACATCATCTTCAACGGATTGTGCCCCGAAGAATTCAACAAAATCAGCCGTCTTGAGAATGCAAAGGAAATTTTGGATACTTTGATTGATATGCACGAACGTACCGAATCCGTCAAGGAATCCAAGTTGGATGTGCTCTAAAGTCAGCTTGACAAGTTCAAAATGAAGGATGGTGAAGGTGTCGCTGAAATGTTCTCTAGGCTTGCTCTTATCACAAATGAGATTGCCGGCTTAGGGAGTGAAGAGATGACCGACAAATTCATCATCAAGAAGATCCTAAGAGCATTGGATGGAAAGTATGATACTGTGTCCACATTGATCCAAATGATGCCAAACTACAAAGATCTCAAGCCAATGGAAGTCATTGGAAGGATTGTTGCTAATGAGATGTCACTCAAGGACAAGGAGGAACTTCACAACAAGTCAAGTGGTGCTTACAAAGCCTCAAGTGAAGCCCCCACATCATCAAGTGAGAAACCAACCTTCAATGAAGAATTGAGCTTAATGGTGAAGAACTTCAACAAGTTCTACAAGAGTAGAAGCAAAGAACGAAGCTCCAAGTCAAGGTCTTACAACGATAAAAGATCTTCTAGTCGAGAGCGCAATTGCTACAATTGTGGGAGACCCGGACACTACTCCAATGAGTGTACGGCACCCTACAAAAGAAGAGAAGATTCTCCAAAAAGAAGAAGCAAAAGATAAGAATCACCAACGAGAGAGAGGAGGAGTAGAGATGATCGTTATGAACGAAGACCCTCGCGGAGAAGCAAGGATTGGAAAGAAAGGACAAGTCATCAAGGAGCTACACAAAATGAAGACATCAAGCTCATGTTGGTGAATGGGTTTCCGGCTCCGACTCCGACAATCACTCCGAGAGAAGCTATCACTGCGACGCCGAACATACTCAAGATGAAGGTGTTGCCGGTATAGCACTTGTGTCAACCAACTCCTACGACATATTTGATTCACCAAATGAAGGAATTGGAAGATGCTTCATGGCCAAAGGTCCAAAGGTAAGACATCTCGAGTATGTTGATTTCAATAGTGATGAAGATGACTTGCTAGGTGATGATGATTTACTTGTTGACAACTCTAGTGATGAATACTATGATGAAACGTCAATTAATCATGCTAATCAAACGAATGATAATGATAAGGAGAAAATTTAGCTTCTAACTAAAGAACTAAACACTCTTAAGTTGGCTCATGAAACTATCTTCGAAGATCATAGAGAACTTTTAAGGGCTCATGAGAAGTTACGCTTTGAAAAGCTCAATCTTGAGCAAGAGCATGAGTTCTTAAAGGCAATCAATGATGATCTCCGCAAGAAAAGTTCTTCTTACATTGCCAAGCATTTAATCTTATCTACTTACATGCCTCAAGTCAAGTCTAGTAACCAGTACACGAAAGATACTTCCTCTAGTAGTAACAATAATAATGTCAAATCCAATGTTGTTGCTTCTAGTAGTTCTCTTGATTCCACTAATGATTCTCTTAGCCAAGTTACACTTGAGCAAGAAAATAGTTTATTGAAGGGAATTATAGAGTAAGGTGTTTACAAGAGCCTTGCCGGGAGTAAGCAATTCGAGGAAATTGTACGCAAGCAAGGAAGGCACGGAAGAATCAAGGTGTTGGTTTTGAGCGAAAGTTCAACGCCAATGGAGTTGAGTGGGAAGAAGATCAATACCCCAAGACAAAGTTTGTTCCTCAACAAGAGAAGTATGATCCTACTTCCTTCAAGGGACACAAGCTCAAGATGATCTTCCACCACAAGACCACAAGAACAAAGGCAAGGACAAGCTTCAAGAAGAGATTGATGCATTTGAAGAAGCACCTAAAGCCTCGCTCGAGTGGGTCCCCAAGACTACGCCAAGTTCTACTTCATCAAGTTCAACTACAACTCCAAGGATTCCCATCAAGATGATGTGGATCCCAAGAAGAAGAACTAGAGAGTTCTTGAGGGTGACTCCGCCAACATTCTTCACTCATATCATTTTGGCAAGAACAAGTGCAATCAACTTTCACATCTTGCACTAGTTCAAGGAGTCACAAACCCTCATGTTGGTAAGGCAAGGGACAAGGTAACCTAATGTTTTCATGGACATCATCTTGTGTGTGCATCACTCTATGTCTATGGATATTCTTGTTTGTTCCTTGTGGGACTAACCCATGTAGGCAAGTTGAAAGTGCAACTCACTCCAAAGGATTGCTCCAAATGATCTACATCAACATTGAGCATCTACATCTTCAACACCTACATGAAGTCATCATCGACAAAACCCAAGGTTAGTTCATCCCTCTAAGGGGGATCTCACATCTAGGGGGAGCTTAACTCTAAGAATTGAGTCAAAGCAACTCTAATGGTGTGAACACATTAATGCATTATGTAAAAGTGGTAACCCCACTTGAGCTTAAACGATGAGTATGACCTATGATCAAATGTTCTCATTTGACTCCTAAGTCAATATACTCATATATAGATGACCTAGTCATCGCCAATTGTTTGATAGATGCTAAAATTGGTTGTGCATGCTTTGCCACATATTTCATTTGCCATCTTATTGTGTGAGCATGTTGGTGCATATTTTACTCATTCAAGGACATCCACTTGTTATTTTGCTTGTTTGGTTTCTTTTCTTTGTGCCAAGTGGATGGACAAGAATGCCTAAGAACCTTCTTTAGCTATCTATGCTTTTCTCGTCTCAAACTCTATTCATGCTACATCACAAAATTTGATCAAGTCAGATTCGAACCACTCTGTGTGAGGAGCACTCGGAGTCCCCGATTCGTCATAGACTTAACTTCCAAAACCTCTTAGTGATTCTCGGTTTGACCGATCCTACCATTTCGGTCCTACCGAGATCATCAAGTTGATCTGAGTTTTCAATCTCGGTGCAACCGATTTGAACTTTTCGGTCTCACCGATTTGTCAGAATCGAACACAGTTATGCATCTCGGTGCCACCGAGTTGTTCCACTCGGTCACACCGATGTGGTCGGGCTATATATAGTCACGGGCAAAATTTTGGAAATTTCTCCAAACCCTTCGCCGCGCATCAGTTCGCTCGCCATCGTGGTCTCCGGATCGTCTCCTCGCCGCCAAGCAGCCTCCGTCGCTGGTCTTCACCAAATCAACGGATTTCGTCTCCGCCGTTGCCGCCGTAGCAAGTCCACCGCCAAGTTAGGGTATGGACTTGATCTTTGTGCTATCCACATCTGATTCCTAGCACATTGTTTTCATATTGAATCTTGCCACGATTGCAACTCTTCTATCCAGCCAAAGTAGTTCATAGATTAGATGAGATTCAAAATTTTAGGTTTAGGTTTCCATCGAAACCATCTCGGACCCACCGAGTTGAAAAACTCGGTCTCACCGATTTGGCTTATGCCATTGCACTAGTGACTCTCGGTCTGACCGAGAATTACTAATCGATGCAACCGATTTGAGAATTCCGTGAAACCCTAGCAGTCTCGGTACCACCGAACAGAAACTCGGTCCAACCGAGATCATCAGTTTAGGTTCCAAAACTGCTTCGGTATCACCGAGTTTGAAAATCGGTGGATCCGAAATTCTTTCTGTGGAAAACTAAAACTGAACTTTTGAGTCATTCTTTTGCAAAAACCTCTGCATTTTGTGATGCTCATCTTTTCTATCTCATCTATAAACTCTTCACAGGGTCAGCAGTCAACTTTTGCAGTATGTCTGATCAAAGTGACAGCCAGAACATGTCAGTAGAGCAGATAGACTTGAGTGAGGGCACTAGTCCCTCAACATCAGATGAAGGGAGCAGAAGTACTCCTAGCAATTTTCCTAAGGCTGCTACTAGGCAAAGGAGGAAAAGAACTTCAGATTCAGAGGATGAAGATTACAAAGCTGAGGAAGATGAGGCTACTTCCAAGAAAGTTGTGCTCAAGAAGGAAAGGGTCATGAAGATCAAAAGGACTGCTGGAAGACAACCAATGTTCAAGGCCAGAACATCAACACAACTACCTGAAAATCCTGATCCCAAAGAGCCAGTTGCTGAAAGCAAGAAGAGGAAGGAAAGGGTCAAGAAGACCATGGCCAGAGTTGTTGGGCAAGCTTCCATGATGGAAGAGGAAGAGCCTGCTGCACCAGCACCAAAGGCACCAAAGCTTATGGGTGATGCTATTAGACCAGGGGCTGCCACATCTAAGCCCAAGGAAGCACCCAAAGCTACCCCCAAGGCCAAGTTCAGACCAAAGAGGAATACTAGGAGTATTCCAGCTGCTGATAAGAACAAGGCCCCAGTGCCTGAGGTTGATGAGGAAGATTAAGAAGGACAAGTTCTGAGGAAGCTCAAGCCAAAGATACCAGACCATAATGATGCCCATCCTGTGGCTGAGAACATGAGAATCAGGAAGGATTCAGGGCTGAAACTGTGGAGAATGGAAGATCCATATGCTTCAAGGAGAAGAACTGTTGTTGATTACATGTTCCATAGAAAGGAACAACAGGACTTCTATGAGATAATCTTGTTGGACAAGAAGCCCATTGTGTGTGATATGAGGTGGGTCGACTGGACCTACATGAAGGAGAATGAAGAGCACTATCCTGGAGTGCAGGACAGCTTTATTGCTTGTGGAGTTGCAGATTTTGTCGGGCAAAAGCTCACAAATTGGAATGATGAGCTTATCATGCAATTTTACTCCACAACACATTTTTACTCAGATGGGAGAATTGTTTGGATGTCTGAAGGTACAAGGTACCAGTCAACTGTTGAGGAGTGGGCAAAGCTGATAAATGCCCCACAAGAGAATGAGGATGACCAAGACATTTATGCCAAGAAGAAAAAGGATCACAATTCAATGGCTTACATGTACAAGGAAATTCCAAACAAGGCATTAGCAACTCACAAGTTTGGATCGGTTCACTTTCTGTTGTCAGGGTTGCCAACCATAAATTGGATTATGAGGCACACTTTGTTGCCCAAGTCTGGTGACCATAACATGATCAGAGGGCATGCCATCAACAAGTTGCATGTGTTTGATGTGCCACAGAAGCTTAAAGTCATGAGCCTGATCATTGAAACTATCAAGAGGACTGCAGCAGATCAGAAGAGGAGCTGTGGATATGCACCTCAGATTCAAGAATTGATAAACTCAAAGATGGGCACAGGAAAATATCAGTTGGATAAGGAATACTTTCCACTTTATCCAGACTTTGAGGACAATGAGGTTGTCATGAATGAAGATGATCCACAATCAGTTCAAGCTCAGGAGAAGAAGGAGAAGGCAAAGTGGGAGAAGGCTGCCAAGATGCCAACTCAAGAGGAGGCATCTGAGTATTTCTTGAAGAACAAGCAGGAGCAGCTTGGTTACTTAATAGCATCAACTCTGAGGATTGAGAAGGGATTGGCCACCCTAACTCAAAACCAGGAGAGCCTTGAGAGAATCATAGAACAAAAGTTCTATAACTTAGATGTGAAAGTAACTGAGATTCAGACTGCAGTGGAGGAACTACAAGATGACATGCAGGAGAGGAAGGGCAAGACTACAAACAATGTGTTTGCCATAGTGCCTAGAGCCCAGAGTTCATCTGCTGTGCCAGTTTCTGACACAAGAGCAACTTCGTCTGCACCAGCTACAGCCTCAGTGCCACCAGTTCCAGCACCTTCATCAGCTCCAGCTCCATCTACATCAACTGAAGTCTTCGTCCAAGGAGCCATCTCTACACCACCACCAGAAGATCAAGCCTGAGAGTCGATCTAGCACTATGCATTTTTTATGAACTTTTTGGTAACTTGTTGCCAAAGGAGGAGAAAAATGTATAGATCATAGGCTTCGAGAGAGAGAGTGTTGCTTTTGTTCTCTCTTGCTTTATTTGGTGGGTTTTCAAACTTTGTTTGCTTTTGGTTGAGATACTATGCTTGTGAGACATTGATGATCATGTGTTTGATCATAAGCTACACTTATGCATGCTTGATATTATCATATCTATCTTATGTGATCACTCACTTTGCTTGGTGATGAGTGCATGTATACATTGTTTATTATTTTGAGCGCTCCACCAAGATGTATGTGACATGGAAGAGTAACCCATGAGCCTAATTCATTGTGCATTTGCAGTCCAAAGCAAATCTAAAACTATGCACAAATTTAGGGGGAGCTCTTGCTTATCACATACTTCTAAAAGCGACGATGTTATTTAAATTTTATTATCATTTGTCGAAGCTTTGATCTATATGTTGTCATCAATAACCAAAAAGGGGGAGATTGAAAGTGCAACTATCCCTAGGTGGTTTTGGTAATTCATAACAACATATAGCTCATTGAGCTAATGCTATTCTAAGACTATTATTTCAGGAAAGCTCAATGAATGGCATGGCATGGATGATGAAAGTGTATCCCTCAAAATACTAAGGACAAAGGATTGGCTCAAGCTCAAAATCTCAAGACTCTTCATTTTACATTTTAGTGATCCAAGATCACATTGAGTCTATAGGAAAAGCCAATACTATCAAGAAGGGATGAGGTGTTGCTTAATGAGCCTTTTGCTTCATGTGCTTAGTGATATGCTCCAAAACCCTCAACTACTTTCCCACATCCACAAATGACCTAAACCTAAAGCCAAAATCGGTCACACCGATTCTTTCTATCCGCGCACCGATTCCAAAAGTCATAGCCACTGCCACAAACCCTAAGCAAATCGGTCTTACCGATAGGGATCTCGGTCTCACCGAGATGGGGTTGCAATCTCTCTGTTTCCCTTCGTAATGTTTCGGTCCAACCGAAGTGAGCGATCGGTCCCACCGAGATTGCAATGTAAACTCTCTGTTTCCTTTTTGTAACATTTCGGTCTCACCGAAAAGAGCAAATCGGTCCCACCGAGTTTACCTGACCAACTCTCTAGTTAGCTAATTACCAAAATCGGTCTCACCGAGTTTGTGAAATCGGTCTCATCGAGATTACGTTATGCCCTAACCCTAACCATATCGTTCTCACCGAGATGCATGTCAGTCCCACCGAACATCACTAACGGTCACTAGGTTTACTAAATCGGTCCGACCGAGTTTAACGATTTGGTCCCACCGAGTTTGGTAGATTGTGTGTAACGGTTAGATTTTGTGTGGAGGCTATATATACCCCTCCACCTCCTCTTCATTCGTGGAGAGAGCCGTCAGACTGAACCTACACTTCCAACTTACCATTTTCTGAGAGAGAACCACCTACTCATGTGTTGAGGCCAAGATATTGCATTCCTACCATATGAATCTTTATCTCTAGCCTTCCCCAAGTTGCTTTCCACTCAAATCATCTTTCCACCAGATCCAAAACCTATGAGAGAGAGAGTTGAGTGTTGGGGAGACTATCATTTGAAGCACAAGAGCAAGGAGTTCATCATCAACACACCATTTGTTACTTCTTGGAGAGTGGTGTCTCCTAGATTGGCTAGGTGTCACTTGGGAGCCTCCGACAAGATTGTGGAGTTGAACCAAGGAGTTTGTAAGGGCAAGGAGATCGCCTACTTCGTGAAGATCTACCGCTAGTGAGGCAAGTCCTTTGTGGGTGACGGCCATGGTGGGATAGACAAGGTTGCTACTTTGTGGACCCTTCGTGGGTGGAGCCCTCCGTGGACTCGCACAACCGTTACCCTTCATGGGTTGAAGTCTCCATCAACGTGGAGGTACGATAGCACCACCTATTGGAACCATGCCAAAAACATCCGTGTCTCCAATTGCGTTTGAATCCTCTAAACCCTTCCCCTTACTTTCTTGCAAGTTGCATGCTTTAATTTCCGCTGCCAATATACTCTTTGCATGCTTGCTTGAATTGTGTGATGATTGCTTGACTCGTCCTAAAATAGCTAAATTCTGCCAAACTATAAAATTGGGAAAAGGTTAAGTTTTTATTGGTCAAGTAGTCTAATCACCCCCCCTCTAGACATACTTCAAGGTCCTACAGCTTTCTTTAAAGCCATTAAGCTAGGCAGAAAGTGCTCAAGTAATGAATCCACCCAGATCCCAAGGTATATCAAAGCCAATTTGAATCAACAATGATTTTGCATTTAGTAGTGAGCACAAAGCAACATATATCAAGCAATGATGAAGTCTAACTCTCTTCCTATGCATCGGCATGTCATACAAGAACAATTCATGCACATCAAGTAATGGACAATACATAGATAAGCAGTTTCTTGCAACTTTTTCGTGTTGGAAACATAAAGAGGCGGAGACATGGTTCCTCTCTCATAATAATTGCAAGTAGGAGCAGCAAGCACATGCATATTATATTCATCAAAATCATCATGCGTAGTAGCAAAATGCAACCCATCAACATAATCCTTAATAAGAGCAAACTTCTCTGATATAGTGTAGTTTGGAGACTTCAAAAAGATAATAGGACTATCATGTGTGGGTGCAATAGCAACAATTTCATTCGTAACATGAGGAACTATAGAAAGTTCATCTCCATAAGCATAATTCATATTAGTATCTTGGCTACAAGCATAACAAACATCAAGTTCATCAAAAAGGGATATTTCAAACAAATCAACGGGATCATAGCAATTATCATGGCATTCATCCTTCGGTAAGAACGAAGGGACATTAAACAATGTATGAGTTGAAGAGTTACTCTCATTACAAGGTGGGAACGAGTGATCAATCCGTTCTTCCTCCATTTATTCTTCTCTCTCCTCATCATCTTTTTCATCCAATGAGATCGCAGTTTCATCAATTTCTTCTTCCATAGACTCCTGCAAAATATTAATCTTTTCTTGGAAAGCATAGTTATTCTCAATAAATACATCAATATCATAATTGTATAATTATCATAGCAATATTTAAGGATAGCAAGATTTTCAGGTCTATAAACTGAATCATCAAAATCTTCAAACTTTTCAAACAAAGATTCAATTTCATATGCACCCTTAAAATCAACAAATTCTTCTATCCGTTCCACATCATAGTAATCATATATACCATTAACATAAGAAGCTAAGGTTTCGTTATCATTAAATTCACATGAAAAGAGAAGATGTGGAGCATTCATCCTTGAGCAACAAGTATAATCATATCTCAAGCATAGCTCCCGAGCATACCAATGCAACATATGAATTTGATCCCATAAAAATTTCCCTTTATGAGTCAACCGATAATCCCTAAAGTATTAATGTTGATCCAACGTTACTCCCATTATATAGTTGAATGGGGTTTTCTCAGGATTATCAAGGTAGTGCATAATATCTTTTACCTAACGAGCATCGAGGGTTTTAGGAGGTTCCCCATATCCATGAGTAGCAAGTAACACTAATTTTTTTGGTGTTTTGTGTTCCATATCCATAACTAAAGAAAGAGAAAAACTTAGAACAAGAAATAAAACTACTTGGTGATAAAGCAAACAAGCACACAGGAGAATATTCACCCCACGCTATAACTCCCCGGCAACGGCGCCAGAAAAAGGTCTTGATAACCCACAAGTATAGGGGATCAATTGTAGCCTCTTTCGATAAGTAAGAGTTTCAAACCCAACGAGGAGCTAAAGTTAGAACAAATATTCCCTCAAGTTCTGTCGACCACTGATACAACTCTGCGCACACTTGACATTCGCTTTACCGGAAACAGGTATGAAACTAGAAGTACTTTGCAAGATAATAAAAGTTAGGTGTTTAGTAAAAGGGTTTGTGTCAATAAGAAAGTTATTTGTCCCTAGGCAATCGATAACAAGTACCGGTAATCATTCTTGTAATTTTATATGAGGGAGAGGCATGAGCTAACATACTTTCTCTACTTGGATCATATGCACTTATGATTGGAACTCTAGCAAGAATCCGCAACTACTAAAGATCATTAAGGTCGTGAAACCCAACCATAGCATTAAGTATCAAGTCCTCTTTATTTCCATACGTCATACCCCACCTACTCGGGTTTAAGTTTCTGTCACTCTTGCAACCCACCATAAGCGAACCATGAACATATTGCAACACCAAACAGCGGGGTCCCCTCACGTTTGTGGGAGAACGGAGGGCACCGTAGGATAGCACCATAAATAAAATATACAATCATACCAACCAAGATAATGATTAAGCCACATGACAAAACGGATCTACTCAAACATCATAGGATAACCATAGATCATTGGGAAATAATATATGGAGTTGAGCACCATGTTTAAGTAGAGATTACAGCGGGGAGAGGTGTTACCACTACTAGAAAAACCGCTACTAATGGCGCACCTAATTTGGCCATTAATAGCGCATCACTGGTGCGCCATGACTAGCATGCCATTAGTAAATTTTACCAATGGCGCACCGGTGGTGCGCCATTAGTATCTAGTATACTAATGGCGCACCACCGGTGCGCCATTAGTATAAACTATGGTGCGCCATTAGTATGCCTCCAGGCCATGTATTCCCAGTGCTTTGGCATACTAATGGCGCACGCACCACGAGATCGCCATTAGTAACGCGGCATACTAATGGCGACTTGACCAGTGATGCGCCATTAGTATGCTTTGTCATACTAATGGCGCACTGTCATGTGGTGCGCCATTAGTATGAATATTAGGTTTTTTTTTCTGTTTTTTGCACAGGTTACAAAATGTATAATTTGACAAAATATAGACAACACACATCAACAACAGATTCATCGAATACAATAGAAGATTAGTCTTTGAATACAATTCATCTTATTAGTCTCCGAATACAATTCATCATATTAGTCTCCGAATTGAAAAGACCGAACAAAGATAGAACATTATATTAAAAGTCTCGAGACCGCGAGTAGCGAGTTTGTCTTCACATTACAAGTCGATAACGATCATCTAAACTACCATCACATAGAAGAGAGCTGCGGTCATCACGATGAGCATCATCACGATGAAACTCGTCTTCATCTGGTTCCTCCAACGCTCCCTCCCCTCTCCCGCTAGATAGCGGGCGTATCTAGATTCGGCCTCGGCCCTAGTGGTGTACCCTTTGTAACTGTTACCGCTGAATCGGTGAACCTGTCTCCGACACTCCTCCCGATCATCGAGACTCCGGGAACCTTACCCTTGTACACGACATACGTCGGCATCGCTATGCACTAGCCAAACGAAATGTTAGTACCAATTCACGAGACAATACATAAGCAATATATAAGTATGCAGCGAGCGATCGGAAGAGAAAAGCAAGACATTAATAGCATCGATTACATCTAAGTTGAACGACTCTCGAAACCAAAGAGACATACTACAAGTTCATTAAAGTTTAATTACAACATGAGCCAATCGATGTTTCACAACTAGACACAACATCACTGCTTTCAACTCGACTCAAGGGACCGGAGCGTGGATGAAGCCACCGTCTATCGTGGGAGTCATGAAAGAACGGGCGTTGTCACCTGCATTTGTAGCATTGTGTCGATGTCACCGTTGGACGGTTGATTTCGAGGTAGAACTGCCCCGAGGCGAAGGACATCTTGATGGATGATTTCCGCAAACTCCATTGGATGCGAAAGAATTCTTGTCGATGTCGCGCCCAGGATTGCCGACACGCTCGCGGCCCAATCTTTGAGTTTACTCGGTAGCAGAAGTTGATGATGGTCCCGTACGATCGCCCGCATGTGATGGATGGCGTAGTAGGCACCCTTCTGACCGCCAGGCGGCTACTTGACGCAGCAGAACGTCGTATTGTGGGAGAACACGTGCTTGCCGTACTTACGAATAGGCCTGATGAAGGTGCCTCCAGATTGGGCGTAGCCGGGGAGAACATCATCAAGAACCTTCTTGACATTTGTGTAGTCTACGTTCGACTGACGGTCCGGGTCGAAATACGTGGCCATGGAATATTTGGGGCTTAGGAGGATGAGCGTGCAACGTGTGTCACTGCAGAAAACACAAAATGTTAAAATAAAAACGATCGAAATGTAAGAATTCATATGTTACGGGCCGGTTGAGGGGAGGACTTACTCGGGAAAGTAAGGCACGAGGAAGTTATCCTTATCTTGGTTTGCCAGAATGACGCCTTCGAGGTAAGAACTCGCGACTTGCGGTCCCCAGCGCTGCCCAAGATCTTGGCACGCATGTAGAAGGGGTCGACTATCACGATGTCCGGGTCTTGTCGCGAATGATCCGCATCTCCATACTCAGCGAAAATAGCCGAACGAAGGTGTAGTGCAGCGGATGAAGGTTCAACATAGCGTGGATGTCATCAAAACGCAGGACGATCGTGACGCCGATGGAGTTATCCACAAAGCCCTTGCCCTCTGGCACCTTGGCCGCATGGCTGGGTATGCCACATCCTTCTCCCCGAGACGCCGCTTCTCCAAAGAAAGAACACATCATGCAGACTCCGATAGCACCGGTTGCAGCATTGAGCATATTTGTCGGTAGCATCGCCCTACCCGCCACATGCACCCTCCTCGAGATATCCTGCGGTGAAGGTGGCCCGTCCTGAGCACGGATCGTACTCTGTGCCGGCTGGCTCGCACCCTTCTTAGTCTTTCTTTTGCGTGCCTTCTTCTTCTCCTGTAATGGGACCGAGTTTTGCTCACAGACCGCATTCTTGAGTGTGTTGGGGCTGATAATATTTCGCACCTCGCCTATCCGAGGCTCGGTGAAGTCGGCAGTGGAGGCGTCTCTCGAGAGCTGAACGCCGACGGCGCTGTTGTAACTTGGCTTCTCTCGCGGTGCGAGCTAGATCGCACACGTCTTTTGTTGGGTTTGGTTCTTGAGAAGGAGGCCCCATGAAGTCGCCATCGCACTCCATGATCGGCAAAGTACTTGATCGACGTTGCCAAATGTATCATCGTCGCCGCCGCCGTCGTTCGATCCTGTGCCATATGCATGTTTGGATCCATGGCATAGGGATGTCCGCACCGTTCGGCGGTCTTGCCATGGGGCCGACTTGGGCGCCGCACGATCGGGCGGTGTTGTCTTTGGGGTGGTGTCCCCGCCCCAAACGAATCTGGCTCTTCGCCAAAGCAGGGCCAGCTCAAGCACGCGCCGAGGGTCATCACGTCATCATCGTCGGCCCCGACGGGTCGATTCGGAGGTAACAACTCGTCGCAGCCTGGCAGCACCGAACCAGTTGAACCCTAAACAAGTTGGGTGGCATCTGGGTACCGTGGAACAAGGGTTGCCGGTTGAACTATTTTGCCCTTGGCGACATCGACCAACTCGTTGTTCACGAAGTGGAGGAGAGTGCACGAACGTCGGCGGCGCCTGCGAAAACATGTAGGGCGTCAGGATGCCCGATCAAAGGCAAGGAGATGAAGTCCTCGGCGAGAGGCTTAATTAGTTACCGTGATGATGGCGCCGAGCTCGGCTAATGTAGAGGCACCGCCAACGGCGGCATGCATTGACGGAGGGCCGCTTGCTGCAGAGGTGCCGGCCGGCGACACCCGGTGCATTAAGCTCCCGTGCGGCGTCGGAGACACCAATGCCGCCTCGCCGGAGGCACCAATGGCCCCGCCATCGCATTATGCGAGTTGCTAGCCGTGAAGCTAGGAATCGGGCGACCCTGTTGGCCGCCCGCAATCCACGACTCAACCCCGAGATCAAGGTAGGCACAATGGCGGTGATCGTCGCCCGAGTCGTTGTTCCACTTGCTCTTGGACAATCTCCGAATCCGCGCCACTGTGCCTTGAGTTCTTGAACCTCTCGTGCACGGCTTTCCGAGCTGGTCTTTTCTCCTTCCGCACACCAATGTATAGTATGACCCCCATTTTGTCGACAAGCCTTTGCCGGCCACACGACCAGCTGACATCGGCTTAGTGAGCTTATCCTTGTTCTTCATTAAATTCAACCCCCTATTTAGAGTGGTGTCCCAAGGGTTGCTCTTAGTCGACCGCCGCCATCGCTTTCGATCGCTGCGGAAGGAATGTGAACCATTTAGAAATTTGGCATCATTAATTAGAATGCAACCATATGGAGCTAATTACGCGGGGGTGTATTCCTTACCACAACAAGCTCAAGCTGCCTGGTCTTCGGATCCGTGGTAAGATCCTTTGTTTTCGGGTCCTTCTTGTACCGGGCCCTGGCAAAGTTCCTGGTCTGCTTGTCACCGTATTTATCGAAGAGGGGCGGTAGGCCTTGCTCGGCACGGTCCGCCTCCTCATTGTCCCATATAGGCTCCGCCACTCTGTAACCGCCGGGACCGAGTGTGTGTTCCCCTATGTTCAGCTCCGCATTTGTTTCCCCACTCACTTGATTGGGAGCTTGCGGTGCTCGAGCAATTGATCTTGAAGTCGTTGTAGTCATCTTCGGTGATCGAAGGATTTTCTCCTTGATCTTCGATAACTCTCACCTTTCTCGATCATTCTTTTCACATTGCTTTTCCAAGTAGACAGGGCCTTGCTCATCTTCGTGAGGGCAGCATTGTTCACTTTATTCCCTTTGAGGCTTGTGTTTGCAAATTCAGCGGGGAACTTGTATCGTTCGTGCAGCTTCGTGAAGAGGAGGTTGCGCAAATTCCTCTGTCAGATGCCTCGTGTTCTCGGTGTTGATCGAGACGGTGCTCGTGACAATGCACCCGAGCTGAAGCGAGTACCCCTTGACTATTCGTTCGGGCGCCGTTGGATTCCCGTTGGAGTCCACTTCAGTAACTTCCTCCTTGAGGGTGCGGAGCACGGTCGGGCGCCGGTCCTTCCGTTGCCTCTTCGGTTGGCTGCCATCGTCAGGCGGCGCTGCCATCATCGATGGTGGCATCCTCGGCGGCACCATCGGTGGTGGCATCGGTGTGGTCATCCTCGGCGGCACCATCGGTGGTCTCGGGATCGGTGGGGGCGGCGGCCTCATACAAGTGAGGTTGTTCCTCCATCTCTGGGCAGCTCCTGAATGCCTTGCCACCAACCCCGGCCTCATCGTTGTGGGCCATGTTTCTCTCTAAATAGAAACAAAGCTTGGTCAAAAGTTGGTTATTGTCAAAGAACAAGATCATGGTCTCATCATTTAGGGTTTGTCGACACCGAGGCATCCTAAAATCTAAGCTTTTATCATTGAGGGTTTTTCGACGCCGAGGCACCCTAAAAACCTAAGCTTTCATCATTTCGGTTTTTATCGACACCGAGGCACCCTAAAAGCCATGCATTAGTCACAAGTACGCCGGGGCACTTGATCCTACTTAATTAACTACTACGATACCCCGGCCCATGCATTAGTCACAAGTACCCCATATGTCCTATTTTTAGCAAAGTCATGCTAAAATTCACGGAAAATTTAACCCGAATTTGCCGGAACGGAAGTTAATCGACATTCCGGCAAACTCAAGGGCCTCTCGGGGTACCTGCAAAATCATTATCCCAGGTGGACATGGATGCAATGTCACATGTCACATGGATCCCACACCCACAGGAGCTGGTGAAGCTCCATGTGTATTTCACGAAAACCAGCCTGACTAAAGAGCTTTATGTAGAAAACAAATCACTCCACCAGCTCACACAGGATCATCCCTCTAAGCAATTACTCAAAATGGGCACTAGCTGCAAAATGAACATTTTACAATCCGAACTTTTTTGTAACTGATGTTTTTTGTAACCCCTAATCCCATAATGTCACATACTTGACGTTTATGGGAGAAGTATGTCACATACCTGACAAATACTCCCTCCATCCCATAATGCAAGACATTTCGACACCTTTGTCAAAAAATGTATCAAATTACAGGACGGAGGAGCATTGGTCACAACCCCTTTAATCTCTCTCGTCTACTTTTTCTAAAACCTAACAGAGTGCATCCTAAACTTAGGAAAAAACAAAGGCACAAATAATTCTGCAAGACATTACAAATAATTCAAGAATTTGAGAATAATCAAAGGAAATTAATCAACTTGTAAACTGATAAAGAATAATATATTGAGAATATCGACTCGACACGCTTTTGACAAAATCATCGAGGTGCATTGCTTATAGGAAGTTATTAATACAAAACAAGAAACCAAAATCTTCCTCCTCTCATGCTGCCGTTATAAATAATGTCATTGTCCAACAGGTTCGAGTTTTAGAACAATCAAGCCAATGCCAATAGGAACAAATAGATTTTAGCTACTAGAAACACGATAGTCACGGGCTTGTCCTGAACCTTAACAACAGTACAAAAACTCCATGCCATGGACAACCGCGCTTCAAGATGCAAAATGTAACATAATGTTCCACATGAGCAGAGAACAGCAGCTCGACGTTGACTGAATTAGAAAAGTTTTCTTTTGGGCTTAGATTATCATTTGCATCAGATTCAGTGACATTAACAGAGAGCAACATTAAAACAACCATTCATGCTTCTGGTCATAAGAATTTGGATTTTATACTCTACTAGCTAAACACGGATGCAAGATCCAAGAGTTCAAGAGTTGAAACAACAAACCATAAAGAGTTCAGGAATCAGTAGTCTACTTAATTGTGATTTGATTAAATGGCAGCCGCTGAGCCGACACCAATCATCTCTGAAATAAGTACACACCACTCACACTGTTTGTGCACTGCTGCCATTGTATGAAAATCAGTTGTCTTAACCAGTACAGCAATTTCTCTCAACCAATATTGCTTTTTAATTGCATTATCACGTCAAAGACATTATACCGGAGCAGATGCAGGTGAGCATATACAAAATAGAAACTTGAAGTATAGAAAAACTATAATATCATTCGTATTTTTATCCTCGGTGATTACTATTAGCGATGCTATTTTCATACAAAGTATAGAGCACAAAGACGCTGACAACTTGTTCTAAACCTTGCACAGGCTGACAACGGCTCTAGCAAGCACAGGAAATGGCCATGATCTTGTTCTTGGAACGAATTTATTCACTGATGAATCACCATGAATCTCAATAATCCATCGAACCCTAGCCTAGTTTACCGAAAAAAAATCAATCTGGCCATGACAGGGGACGAACCAGCCGCATACCTTGCTGCGAGAGCTGGAATCGACGATGTCGACGATAGGTTGAGGACGAGGATGGCCTCCTTCTCCGCTCGTTCGAACGCCGGCCGCGCTTCCGCTCCCTGGTTCGCGGCGGCGGGGCGACGGACGGTGGTGTCGGCGCGGCCGTCGGCGGCGGGGCGACGGTGGCGTCGGGCGGGTCGGCGGCGGGCGACAGTGGTGTCGGGCGGCGCTGGGCAAGCGGGCGACGGTGGTGTCGTGCAAGGGCGACGGTGGCGTCGAGGGCGGCGGGCGACGGTGGTGTCGGCTGAAGCGGACGGTGGCGTCGGGAGAGGAGATCGTGGAAGGATCGCGGCGAGGCGAGGAGAGAGAGGATCGATATGAAGTAGAGGCGCCACAATACTAATGGCGCACCACCCCTTGGTGCGCCATAAGTACATACATACTAATGGCGCACTGGGGTGAGGTGCGACATTAGTATTTTTTATTTCTGCTCGAGCCAACAGTTATCTACCACCGACCGATACATGTCAAGTCTTCTCTACTAGCTCGACGGTCACAGCTAGTTCTCACACCAGAGGTCCTGGGTTCGATTCCTAGGCTCCATAATTTTTTTATGCATTTAAAATGCTCTTTGATACTTATTTGTGTTTAAATATGTTCAAACTTGTTTAAATCATAACAGTAATATTTTTTATAAGACAGTAATAATTTTTTAAAAATATCATCAAACAGTAATGCCGTGGAGCGGGAGGTGCGGAAGTGCGGGGGTCGGCGGCGGTTGAGTAGGGGAGGGTGCGGGGGTCGGCGGCGGTTGAGTAGGGAGGTGCGGGGTCGGCGGCGGTTGAGTAGGGAGGGTGCGGGGGTCGGCGGCGGTGGAGTAGGGAGGGTGTGGGTCGGTGTGGCGGTTGAGTAGGGAGGTGCGGGGTCGGCGGCGGTTGAGTAGGGAATCGAGAGGTGCGGGCGGCGGCGGCGGCGGCCGATGGACGGATCTGGGATCTGGGGTCGGTGGCGGCGGTTGAGTGGGGAATCGAGAGGTGCGGGCGGTCGGGCGGGCGGTGGACCGGATCTGGCGAGGTGGGATAGCGATCAAGATGGAGGAGGATCGAGATCGAGTGTCCATGAAATTAAAAAATATTCATGATAGTTCAAAAAGTGCCCATGAAATATAATCGAGAAATGAAGTCTACGATTTAAATACAATCGATCTTAGCTAGCTATCTGTTCACAATCTTCTTGCCCTTCTTTTTCGCAAATGGAGTTCTTCTATGGTAGGGTGGTCCTGCTTCTTCTTGTGGTGTATGCTGCTACTTCATCATCGTCGTCATGTTCGATCCTCGAGTCGCCGTGCTTGTCAAGTCTTGCTCATTGACTACTCCATCCATTCCGATGATCTTCCTTTTGCCTCTCCTCACGACAACACGGTTGGGCTTTGGCGGGTCAAGAATGAAGAAGCATTGGTCCACTTGGGAAGCCAGTACCCATGGCTCATTTTTTGCGGTGACGCTTTTGCGCCCTTGGTCTTGGATTTGGCCGGGTATAACCATGGTGGTGAAATACCGGTCTTCTTTTATGACGTTCTTGGCCCATCGACACGGAACATCGGGACCTTCTCTCAGCGGTAGCTCAGCTCCCAGATCTCCTCGATCCTTCCGTAGTATCTGTCCTTGTCGTTACGGTGTAGGATTCCATCGTTACCCGGAGTTACGATAACCATCGCTCTTCATGTCCTTGGCCTCGTGTAGAATGTGTAGCCGTTGATATCGTGACGCCTCATAGGTCATCTGGTTGTGCTCGGCGCCTGTGACAAGGCGAATATGACTTGTTCTTCCGCGGAAGAATCCTCATGTAAAGTGCAACGAAGCTTCGCTTGAACCAATGCGTGAAACATGAGTTGTGCTCTTTGAGTATATCTCCGTCCGTCCTCTGTTGGCCTCGGTCATTGTCGTCTTCTTAATAAAGGTTTTGTGCTCTACCACCCAAGGATCGACCACGTCTATGTGTTGTAGCGACTAGGTTTGCTCTTTCAAAGTCGGCGAGTCGACCCTCGAAATCGACATGCATTTCGCGGCGACCCTCACGGTGACCCCATCCAGCGAGCCTGCCGAGGTGCTGTTGACGGCAGACCAACGGGTTCTCGATGCCTAGATAATTAGTGCGAGAGGAGATGCACTCTTGATCGAAAGCCCCTGGCTATGCTTCCCTCTGGGCGTGACATGTTGCGAACGTATCCTTTGATGACACCATTCATCCTTTCGAGCGGCATCATGCTGTGCAGGAGCGTCGCCCGAGTTGGATGATATCCTCCACTATATGGACCAGCAGATGCACCATAACGTCGAAGAATGCGGGCGGAAGTACATCTCAAGCTCGCATAGTATCACCACGATCTCTTCCTGTAGCCTTCTCGAAGTTGCCTCCGCCAATCGACTTCCGAGAGATGGCGTCGAAGAAGTTGCATAGGCCAAATAGCGTTTCACGGACGTGCGCTGGTCCATGATCCCACGGATTGCAACCGGAAGTATCGCGTCATCAAGACGTGACGATCGTGAGACTCCATCCCGCTGAACTTCGCCATTTGGGTCTAGGTATCTGCTTATCTTCCCAACGTAACCGTAAGGAAGTTTTACTCCTAGGAAGCAGGTGAAAAACTGCTCGATCTCCTCCGGCTTAGAGTGAAGCACGCGGGAGGGTAGTCATTTCCGGTCTTCTTGGCCTTTTGCCTTTGCGACGACTTTACGTGTCTGCTTCGCCATCATCATCATCATCATCATCATCATCATCATCATCATCATCATATATAGCGTGAAGCTCGCTCGATGCCCATTGATTTCAAGTCTGCCCTTGCTTTGGCCCATCTTTGGTCCTCTCGGCATGTTGAGAAGGGTACCAAGCAGACTCTCGCACACGTTCTTCGTGATATGCATGACATCAAGGCTGTGAGGCACACGGTGGATCTTCGATCGGCAAGTCCCGTAAAACAGACCTCGTTTTCCATACCTTCAGCAGCGGCTCTGGTGCCTTTTGCTTCTTTCCCGGCAGTGGGCAGTCTTTCCAATTTTTCAACAGCTTGTCTATTTCCTCGCCGCTCCTCGTACATGGGAGTTTTCGGGGTTCGGTTTCACCATCGAACAGATCCTTGCGTTTCCTCCACGGGTCATCGTCGCGAAGCCACCTTCGATGTCCCATGAACACGGTTTTCGAAGACCCGGGATCTCTATCTAGCTGGTGATACGTTGTGTCATCCATGCACCTTACGCATCCAGAAAATCCGTGGACTACCTGCCCGCAAGATATCCGTAATCGAGATAGTCGTGCACCGTCGTGAGCGGTGCGGCTCTCATAGGGAAATATTCTTCTCTGCGGCGCCCCACGTATTGGCTGGCGTTTTCCACAACATGTCAATCTCCTCTTTCAGCAGCCCGGATACTGATTGATGTCATTCCCTGGTTGTTTGGCCCTTCAATTAGCATACTTATGTGAATGTACTTCCTCTTCATGCACAACCAGGGGAAGGTTGTACATCCACACGAACACATGCCGGTGTTATGTGTGCTTCTCGGCTGCCAAAGGATTGACTCCATCGGTGCTCGCGCCAGACGATGTTCCTTCTATCGTTCCCAAATTCTGGGTATTGAAGTTCAACGCTTGCCTTTGGCTCGCATCCTTAGGGTGACTCAGCATCTTGTCTTTTTATCTATCTCCGGATCATTTGCGTCATCTTCTCGCTTCTTCTCCTCCCTATCCGCGTGCCAACGCAGGAGCTTTGCTACCTTAGGGTCCGCGAAATACCGCTGCAGACAAGGAGTGATCGGAAAGTACCACACCACTTTTCGAGGAGCTTTCTTCCTCTTCTTGTATCGAGTGACACCGCACACCGGACATATGGTAGACTCCGCGTGCTCGTCCCGATAAATGATGCAATTGTTCATGCACACATGGTATTTCACGTGTGGTAAATCCAGAGGACACACAATTTTCTTCGCCTCCTCCAAACTGGTCGGGCACTTGTTCCCCTTGGGAAGACGTTCGTGCCAGAATGACATGTTCTCGTCGAAGCATGCGTCGGTCATTTTGTGTTTTACCTTCATCTCCAGAGCCATGAGCGTTACTTTCAGGAGGGTATCCTCGGGCCTGCATCCTTCATACAATGGAGTAACCGCGTCTAACTCAAGTTGATCCATCTTGGCTTTCTCTCGGGCGGCAGCTCTTGCGTTATCCATCTGCTTGAGAAGCAGCTCTTGAATATGAGGGTCCTGCACCCAGCCCATCGATGGTCCAGCTTCGTCGCTCCGCTTGACATCATCATCATGTCCTGCATCTTCTTCTACATGATGATCGTGTACAGCATCACCGTCGTGATCATCTCCCGGGATTCTTTGTCTTCTCGCCCGCCCGAGCAGCGGTGGTTGTCTTGCTGCCCTTCCTCATTTCTTGCCCGGCCCCCATGGGCGACTTAGTAGTCATCTTCATCACCTTGCCACCGATAGCCATCCATGAAACCACGCAAGAGCAGGTGGTCCCGCACCTGCCGGAATCCGGGTCCATAATAAGGCTATTCAGCTTGCATCTTCGACACGGACATCTTATCTCCGTCTCGTTCTTTTGAAGCATCTCGCCTTCGTGGACCTCAAAAACCTATTCACGATGCCTTCGGTCATCGTGCGGACCATGGTCGCTGCGAGGTAGAGAGCAAAACGATATTTTAGAACCAAGAAAAATTTGGCATGACTTTCCTAAAAATAGGACCAAAAAGAATGCTTAATGCCAAAATTCTACTTGAACGGAAATGAATCAACATTCCGGCAAAATATTGGCAACTATCGCATTTCAAATACGGTACACCTCCAAACACAAACACATATGCAAAACCACAAACATATGCAACACCACGAACATACATAGATCTAGCTAGGCCATAAAAAGTGCATGTGCACATTGTTGTAGGAGAACAACATAAATATAGCTTCCGCCCTTACTTACCTAGCAAAACAAGGTAACTTAACCACTTAATTTGAATGAATTTATGGTGGAAATGAGGTGAAAAGAGGAGGCACCGAGACAAGGAGGAGGCGGTGGAGAGAATGAAGTGGGGAGAAAGTGAGTGTGGGAGGAGAGGCTGTCCAAAATATCTTGTTGCTGCTCACTTACTAATGGCGCACCAACCACAAATGCGCCATTAGTAATCCAGGTTACTAATGGCGCACCCCCTAGTGGTGCGCCATTAGTAGTTTTGCAACAAAAAAACATACTAATGGCGCACTACACCACGGTGCGCCATTACTAGTTTAAACTAGTAATGGCGCACCGGCGTGCGAAAAGCGCCATTAGTAGTTTTGCAAAAAAGGAATAAAACAATAATAAAAAAAACAACATTAGTGGCGCACTCTCGGCAGGTGCGCCATTACTAGTTACAACTAGTAATGGCGCCTTTGCACGTGGATCGCCATTTGTATGTTTGGACAGGCGCACTAGTTCAAAAAAATTGATACTAATGGCGCACCGTGTGCCAGTGCGCCATTAGTAGTTTCAACTCTAATGGCGCATCGGAAGGTGGTGCGCCATTGAGTATACTAATGGCGCACCACTTGTCTGGTGCGCCATTAGTGTCAATCCCATCTATAGCCCTTTTTCTAGTAGTGTACACCACTGCATAGAGGGGGAGTGTCTGCATCCTGGGAACGGGGGTACCCAGACATGCCTGCCTGCGGCCCAGGGTGCAGCTCCAGCAACGGCCTGGTACGGCCCATCTTCATCAGCAACCACTCAAGACCCTCGCGAGGGGCCAAGCCTCACGAGGCAGACGACACAAGACCTCCTCAGGGGCGGCCTCACTAGGCTGGCTCCCGAGGAGCGGAGATATCTATGCAAGGGGCACCTTGAGAGGTGCGCGTGACGTGAGCCGTGACGATCAAGGCCAGGCGGGCGCCAACGGGCACAGAGTACTAGTTGCCTCTTTGGTGCTAGAGGGGAAAGCGTAGGCGAGGAGTCCTGAGGCATCAGGCAAAGGTTTCCATATTGGTGCAACGAGACCAACACCAGCATGACGGCAGGACTGAGATCACCGCGAAGCCCACGGCACCGTCACCACCATAGCCTTTGGCAGGTGAAGACCACCTTTTGTCAGGATAGCTTTTACTAGTTGTCTCCCTTCAAACTTGGCCATTGTGGGATCCCTTCCCGCCTAACATTTGGGAAGAGGACCAGGGCCTCTATAAATAATACTAGCCACCACCATGGGGAGGCACCTCATCTTGGATTGGACTCATTCCACAAAGGCCAACTCAGCAGCTCACCGAGCTCTAGAACACCTCTCCTCAGGAGGCTGTTCTTACCTTGTACTATTCATCCTCAGCCTACAAGGCAATCCACCACACCACACTGGAGTAGGGTATTACACCGCAACGGTGGCCCGAACCAGTATAAACCCTTGTGTCTCTTGTTCTTTGGGTTCGTGGAGCTAGGCCATGAGATCATCGCGAGAGCGAGCTAGGGAGAGAGAGATCTTCGTGCGCACCCTAGTGTTCGAACCTCAAGGGTTTGCCGGAACCTGTAATCCGGCATTTGGCGTGCCAGGTAGGGGTGCGCTGAAGCCTTTCTTCTATCGATCCACGCTCCGCCGCTCCACCGTATCCATGGCTGACGCCCGCCGAGCCCGCGCAGAGCATCAGGCCGCCCTTGCTGCCCGCGTTGCTCAGACGGCGCCTGTTGGCGGACCTCCCCGTCGTTCTCCATCGCCTGCTGCCAACGCTGCCACCGGCCCAGCCGGGAATGAGCAGCAAGCTTCATCGCTGCACCCCTTCGTGCGGCGGGACAGATGCACCGCCACCCCTTCGCTGACTCCGGCCGGCTCGTCGTCCCATGCTTGTCGCGCACCCGTGGACGCGCAGGCTGCGGTTCTCAAGGCACGGGAACTCCTGCGCTACCGCCCAGTCGACGACCTCTACGACGACTGGCTGGACCGCATCGCCGAGCTCATCAGCGCCGCTGGAGGTTCTCCTGCATCTTCCCTCTCGCTACCTCGCCCACCCCCAGCTGCGGGTGATGTAGCCCATGGAGCACCTCCACCACCTCCGCATCAAGATGCCGCTATCGCACCAAGACGCGCGGCCCTGCGGCGTGACCCACCGCGCAGGGTGCCCGCGCATGAAGAAGGAAGCTGCCAAGAAGTCCCTCGGCTGCAAGAAAACACTCCCGCGCTCCCAGCACCACTGCTTCAAGACCGCGTGCCGCCTGCGGCAGCGGCGCGTGGATATCAGAATCAGGCCCCGCCTCTGCGACGGGCTCCGGTGACCACAGCAGGTTGTCGTGCCTTCACTCCCGACCAGCGCAGGGTCGTCTGGCCCGGCAAGTTCAAGCCAGACCTGCCTCTGCGCTACGACGGCACCCCCGACCCCGCGGAGTTCTTGCAGCTCTACGAGCTGAGCATCGAGGCAGCCAACGGTGATGAGAAGGTCATGGCGAACTGGTTCCCCATGGCCCTCAAGGATGGCGCGTGCTCGTGGCTCCTGAACCTGCCCGCGGGGTCGATCTCCTCTTGGTCAGAATGCACGAGCATTTCGTCGCCAACTTCCAGGGCACTCACGACCGCCCGCGAGCCTTGAGCGACTGAGGCGATCAAAAGAACCGGGGAACTCGCAAAAAGTACATCCAGCGCTTCAATAGCGTCTGCCTCAAGATCCCCAAGGTGACGGATGTGGCCATCATCTTCGCGTTTTTCAATGGCGTCTGATACGTCAAGATGAAGGAGGAGCTCTCCATCCACGAGGAACTATGCACGGCCCTGGAAATGTTCAACATGGCAACCAAGTGCGCAAGGGCTGAGGAAGGGCTCCTTTCCCTCCTCGATCTCCCAGCTGCCGACCAGGAGGACAAGAAGGCCAAGATCAAGGACGTGAAGCGCAAGGGGGCTGCTGTGCTTGCAACAGAGTCGGAGATGAAGCGCGGCCGCGACCACCCCGAGTCGTCCAAGGCCAACCGCCCGTTCTGCGCCTTCCACAATGTTCATAGCCACAACACCAGCGACTGTCAGGAGCTCAGGGCCATTCGCGATGGGCAGTTCGGTCGATGCCCCGAGCGCGGCGACCGGGGCTACGGCCGAGGAGGACGACAAAGTGGAGGACGTTGGGACGACTATGGCCCCCGCTAGGAGTGGCACGACCGGCCTCGTGAGGACCGCTGGCAGGACCCCCCTCGCGAGGGCGCCTGGAGAGACCAGCCTCGTGAGGATCAACCTCAAGGCAACGCATGCCTCCCTCCGCTACCACCACCACCAAGGAGGAACAACGACCACCATCAGGACAAGGGGGCTGGGGGCTTCCAAGAGCCTCGTGCCATCGCCTGCATCTTGGGTGGGGCTTAGGCCCCAGCCTCCCGGCGCATCTTCAAGCAGTTTGCTTGCAGGGTGAACGCAGCCCTTCCCAGGCTTGAGGCCACGCGCCCTCTTAGGTGGTCCAAGTGCGCCATCACCTTCAGCTCGTCAGACTAGCTCAAGTGCGCGGCAACCGCCGGCGCCCTCCCGATTCTCTGTTCACCCGTCATCAGCAACGTTCAAGTCACCAAGACCCTCATCGATGGCGGCGCAGGGCTCAATGTCCCACCCGTCGAGATGTTCGATAGCCTCCAAGTGCCATACGATCAGGTACGGCCTGCCAAGCCCTTCTCAGGAGTGACCGACGGCTCCACCACCCCGATAGGGTAGGTCGGCCTCCCTGTCACATTCGGCCAGCGTGACAACTACCGCACCAAGCTCATCGACTTCGACGTCGCCCACATCCGCCTACGGTACAACGCCATCCTTGGGTATCCAGCCTTGGCCTAGTTTATGGCAGTAACCCATCATGGCTACAACGTCCTTAAGATGCCCGGGAGCAGCGACATCATCACGGTTCCCTGTGAGGAATGGGATGTGCTGTGCTCCCTCGAGCGCGCTTACGAAGCTGCAGCGGCCGAAGACCCTGACAATGAAGGCACCTTGTACCCTCCTGAGGCCATCCCCAAGAAGAAGAAGCAGCTACTCCGCCAAGGGCCTGAGGAGAGCAGTGTTTCCAGCGGCACTACCTCGGGACCTGCGCCCGTAGATGGGGCGCCTCCCTCCCTCACATGGGAAGGCACGCCCGGTGCCCTCCTCAGGCTGGGCTCGGGGGATCTCTTCTGGAGGACCTCAGACTTAGCCAACGTCACGAGGGACGCGCTCGGGCACCATGTGGAGGTGTGCTTCGCCGCACGTTTCTCTCAAGAAGGCACAAGGCGTGGAGCGCCTAGTGCTGAGGAGTTCATCACCAAGGCGACCTAGGAGCTCAAGAGGCAAGGACCATACGTGGCGACCGCTGCCCACCACCCGGCGCAGCCCCCCATCCTGGCGAGGACGGCGGGCTGCACGTCTGTGTCGACATTCCAGGGCTCAGCAGGGCCGCGTCTCAGGGATGTTTCTGGCCTTCGCGCATTGAACGGTGCGAGGGTCCACCTCACAGCTATGTTGGCATGCCATTTGGCTTGCCAAACGTGGCTGTCACCTTCCAGCGCCACTTGCGGATGTTCTGGCGGCTCAGGAGGCCATGCAAAACGCCGTCCTGGCGGGGATGGTGAAAGTTCTTCAGGAGCCACCTAGGCCTACGGAGCCTCCTGAGGCTCAGGACCCTGGTGGCTCATGAGGAGCAGCTTCTCCAGCACACATCTTCAGCTACTCCAACCCCACTCTAGCTACAGAATCAGGTGACTCTTTTTAGTTCATTTAGTTGGGGGCGCCCCTCGGGCAGCATTATCCCCAAGTCGCACGGGCCTGTCCCCGCGACGTGTATCCTTTTGCATCTTTAGCTTATTCTGTTGGGAGCGCCTCTCGGGCTGCATTATCCCCAGGCAGCTCGGGTCCGTCCCAGTGGCATGTATCATTCTTGCATCTATCTGAACTAGCTTGCCCCCTCGCATGATTTGCCTTACGATTGTCGCCTACCTGTCTGGTACTTCGATACCATGAACGGCGTGCGCCCTTGCAAGCTCATCCACAACCGCCCTCACCACCGCGGAAGCCGCGCGCCGGTTGTCTTTCTTTAGGATTATTTGCATGAGAAAGCTAGGCACGGCGTCTGTGCTCGGGTCCGTCCCTGCAGCGTCGATAAACCCAACAACTGAGCTCTGTCTGGTGGGCCGGCCCCGTTCACGTCACCTCCTGGGGTCATTGGTGTCTGGCCTCCTCATGTAATCACCTCAGGAGATTCATCCGACGTAGGTCACCTAACCATCTCGCAGGATCGCAACAAATATCAAGAATCAAGACCAGGCACAACCCGCCTTGAGGTAGGGCCTCGTGAGTCCCGCGCTGGCTCACGACTGCCCAGACACACCTCGTCTAACCCTGCCATGCAAGCCACGTGTCAGGGCAGGGCTGTACACTCCCTGGGGGCTCCACTCAGAGGGAGTCCTCGCCCAGGCACTAGTGGAAGCACCATGCTCTACACTGGCGGTCGACACGGTCGAGGAGCGGCTATGCCCATGCAAGTGCGGAAGCGCTATGCTCCGCGCTGGTGATAAACAACTGAGGGCGGCCCCACGACCGCATCAACCTCAGGGAGCCACCCGGTTCAGTGTCCAGCCTCACCGCAACACTTTCCCCTCGGGAGAGTCGCGCGAGGGGGCTGGGCACGAGGGCTACGCTCGGGTCATGCCTAGCATACACCGCCCTGCCAAATCCCTCGGACCAAGTCGTCGCGCGCCCCTCCCGAGCGGGACCTCGGTGAGGACATGTATGAAGGTCTGTTTGAGCGTCAAGGGGACTCCTGGGCATCGCGACTCAGGTGCCTAACTGGTCACGTAGCCCCTCACCCCTTGCTTCCGTCCTGGTGATCCAGACGGTCCAACGGCGGCTGAGGTATGCGCGGGGTCGGGACCTGCCGACGTACAACACTAAGGCCTACCTTTGCATCTCCTTCCCGTAGGCTGTTTGCGCATCAAGGGGGACTCCTGAGCATCGCGACTCAGGAGCCCCTAACTGGCCATGTAGCCCCTCACCCCTTGGTCCCGTCCTGGTGATCCGGATGGTCCAACAGCGGCTGAGGTATGCGTAGGGTCGGGCCCTGCCGACGTAGAACATCAAGCAAACGGGAAGGAAGTCACGGAATCTCAATAAAACGTTACAAAACATATTGTTCCTTAAGGACCAAAAAGAAGTTTTAACGCCTCCACGAGGCACGCCGTATGTTGTAGGAAAGTTCACAGGAAAGTAAAATGGGAAGGAGCGCCATTGTTCACCAGGAAGCCTTTTCTTCAGCCTTGGGCGCCGTCGTGTAGGATCTTGAGAAGAGGTTTCTAGAGGGGGGGGGGGTGATTAGACACTAAGTACCAAAGTTGCAGTTTTTAACTTCTTTAGGTTTAAGTGTAGTTTAGGCACAAATTTAACATTCACAATACATAACAAGCAAGCATGCAAGAGTATATGAGCAGCGGAAAGTAAAGCATGCAACTTGCAAGAATGTAAAGGGCAGGGTTTGGAGAATTCAAACGCAATTGGAGACACGGATGTTTTTGTCGTGGTTCCGATAGGTGGTGCTATCGTACATCCACGTTGATGGAGACTTCAACCCACGAAGGGTAGCAGTTCTTGCTTGAGTCCACGGAGGGCTCCACCCACGAAGGGTCCACGAAGAAGCAACCTTATCTATCCCACCACGGCCGTCGCCCATGAAGGACTTGCCTCACTAGCGGTAGATCTTCATGAAGTAGGCGATCTCCTTGCCCTTACAAACTCCTTGGTTCAACTCCACAATCTTGTCGGAGGCTCCCAAGTGACACCTAGCCAATCTAGGAGACACCACTCTCCAAGAAGTAAATGCTGTGATGATGATGAACTCCTTGCTCTTGTGCTTCAAATGATAGTCTCCCCAACACTCAACTCTCTCTCACAGGATTTGGATTTGGTGGAAAGAATATTTGAGTGGAAAGCAACTTGGGGAAGGCTACAAATCAAGATTCATGTGGTGTTGGAATGGAATATATTGGCCTCAACACATGAGTAGGTGGTTCTCTCTCAGAAATAGGATGCTGGAAGTGTAGGCTTGTTCTGATAGCTCTCTCCATGAATGAAGAGGAGGTGGAGGGGTATATATAGCCTCCACACAAAATCTAACCGTTACACACAATTTACCAAACTCGGTGAGACCGAATCAACATACTCGGTCAGACCGATCCAGTAAACCTAGTGACCGTTAGGGTTTTCGGTGGGACCGATATGCAAATCGGTAGGACCGATATGGTTAGGGTTAGGGCATAAAGTAATCTCGGTGAGACCGATTACACAAACTCGGTGAGACCGATTTTTGTAATAAGCTAACCAGATAGTTTGCATTGTAATCTCGGTACTACCGATTGCTCAAACTCGGTGAGACCGAATTTGGTAATGGACATACACAGAGAGATTACAATCCCATCTCGGTGAGACTGAGATCCCTATCGGTGAGACCGATTTTCCTAGGGTTTGTGGCAGTGGCTAAGACATCTGAACTCGGTGGCGCCGGAGAGGAAGAATCGGTGGGGCCGAGTTTGACTTTAGGTTTAGGTCAAAAGTGGAAGTGGGAAAGTAGTGGAGGGTTTTGGAGCATATTACTAAGCACATGAAGCAAGAGGCTCATTAAGCAACACCTCATCCCTCCTTGATAGTATTGGCTTTTCCTATAGACTCAATGTGATCTTGGATCACTAAAATGTAAAATGTAGAGTCTTGAGCTTGAAGCTTGAGCCAATCCTTTGTCCTTAGCATCTTGAAGGGGTTCCCACATCCTTTAGTCCATGCCACTCCATTGTTGAACTTATCTGAAACATACTAGACAAAAGTGTTAGTCCAACAAGAGATATGTTGACATTAATTACCAAAAACACCTAGGGAGCACTTGTGCTTTCACATCGTCAGGGAGCGCGTTCTCGTCGGCAGCGTCGCCGTCGGTTGTGTCGTTGGCCTTGGTCGCGGGATCGGCGGCATCACCTGCTGGAGGTGCAGGGTCGATGGCAAGGAACTTCTTCAGCAAGGCCTCCACTTGGCCCTTCACGGCCTTGGCAGCAGCTGCGCAACGCTCCTCATCCACAGGCTCGAGCAGGACACCAAGGTCGGCATTGGGATCGCGAAGGTGAAGATGGCTGAGGACGCGCGTCAAAGCCGATGAGGAGAGCGTGCGCGCTTCCCCCTCCACCATGGGCCCGATTCCATTGACGACGTCCTCGAGCACCGTGACGAGCTGAGGAAGTAGCTGGGCGGGGCCGTCATCATCTGTCACCAAAGGCTTCTCTAAGCTATCCTCGTAGAGTTCCCGCAACGCCTCGCTGGATCTCACCTCAAGAGACTTGAAGGCCTCACAATCCTCGGCAAGCACCTTCGCCTTGATTTCCAGCTGGACCCTCTCATCTTCCACCTCCTTCTCCAGTTTCTTCAGGCGGTCGCGTTCCGTGGCCTGCGCCTGCGTCATCTGTGTCGGCGTTCTAGGAACGGGGGTCCCCAGACATGCCTGCCTCCGTCCCACGGTGTGGCTCTCCAAGCAGGCCCGTACGACCCATCTTCACCAGCAAGCACTCAAGACCCTCGCGAGGGGCCAAGCCTCGTGAGGTGGATGACACAAGACCTCCTCAAGGGCGGCCTCACCAGGCTGGCTCGCGAGGGGCAGAGAGATCAAGGCAAGGGGTACCTCGCGAGGTTTCCTTTGATGTAAGCCATGACGACCAAGGCCAGGCGGGCGCCAGAGCGCGCAGTGTCCTCGCTTCCTCTTTGGTGCTAAGGGGGCGAGCGCAGGCGATGAGTACCGGTGCATCAGGCAAAGGTTTCCATATCAGTGCAACGAGACCAAGACCAGCAGGACGGCAGGACAGAGGTCACCGTGGAGCCCAAGACGGCGTCACCACCAGAGCCTTTGGCAGGTGAAGACTACTTTTCACAGGATAGCTTGTACTAGTTGTCTCCCTTCAAACTGGCTGTTGTGGAATCCCTTCCCGCTCAATATTTGGGAAGAGGACCAGGGCCTCTATAAATAGGACTAGCCACCACAGTAGGAAGCAACTGGAACTCAGCCCAAACGGATCGAGACCTTCACCAGCTCACCGAGCACAAGAACACCTCTCCTCAGGAGGCTATTCTTCCCTTGTACTGTTCATCACCAGCCCAAGAGGCAATCCACCACCACCACACTGGAGTAGGGTATTACACCACATCGGTGGCCTGAACCAGTATAAATCTTGTGTCCCTTGTGTTGCGAGTTCTTCGAGCTAGCCTTTGAGATCACGGTGAGGGTGAGGGCGTGGTTTGGTAGGAGGACATCTTTGTGCGCACCCCTGTGTTCGAACCTCAAGGGTTTTGCCAGAACCTGAAATCTGACATTTGGCGCGCCAGGTAGGGGTTTGCCGGAATTTCCTTCCGCCGATCCGCATCCCATCGCTTCATCGCCTCCATGTCGGACGCCCGTCGAGCCCGCGCTGAGCGCCGGGCCGCCCTCGCCGCTCGCGTCATTCAGATGGCTGCCGTCGGCAGGCCTCCCCGTAGTTCCCCGTCGCCTGCCGCCAACGCCGTCCCCGGCCCGGCGGGGAACAAGCAGCAAGTGTCCTTGCTGCACCCCTCGGTGCGGCGGGATTGCCGCACCGCTACTCCGTCGCTAACTCCGGCCGGCTCGTCATCTCACGCTCGTCGCGCTCCCACGGACGCGCAGGCCGCGTTGCTCATGGCACGCGAGCTCCTGCGTTACCACCCCATCGACGACCTCTACGAGGACTGGCTGGACCGTATCGCCGAGCTCGTCAGCGCCGCAGGGGGCTCCCCTGCGCCTTGCCTCTCGCTGCCTCGCCCTCCGCCAGCTGCGGGCGACGTGGCTCACGGAGCGCCACCTCTGCACCAAGACGGCGTCCTGGCGCCAAGGCGTGCGGCCCCCCGGCGCGACCCGCCGCACCGGGCGCCCGCGCGTGAAGAATGAAGCCGCCAAGAAGTTCCTCGTCCGCGAGAAAACGTTCCCGTGCTCCCCGCACCACCACGACAAGGCCGTGCGCCGCCTGCGATGGCGGTGCGCGGACATCAAGGGCAGGCTCCACATCAGCAAAGGGTTTTGGTGGCCACCGCGGGCTGCCGCGCCTTCACTCCCAAGTTGTGTAGCGTCGCATGGCCAGGCAAGTTCAAGCCAGACCTGCCTCCTCACTATGACGGCACCCCGACCCCACGGAGTTCCTGAAGCTCTACGAGCTGAGCATCGAGGCGGCCGACGGCGAAGAAGAAGTCATGGCGAACTCGTTCCCTATGGCTCTCAAGGATGGTGCCCGCTCATGGCTCCTGAACCTGCCTCCGGGCTCGATCTCCTCCTGGGACAAGATGCGCGACCGCTTTGTCGCCAACTTCCAGGGCACTTGCGACCGCCCTCCAGCTGCGGGTGACTTACGCCGCATCAAGCAGCAGCCAGGAGAGACCCTCCAGAAGTACATCCCGCGCTTCAACAACGGTCGCCCCAAGATCCCCAAGGTGACGGATGAGGCCATCATCTCTGCGTTTTTTGATGGCATCCGCGACGTCAAGATGAAGGAGGAGCTCACAATCCACGAGGAGTTGTGCACGTCCTTGGAATTGTTCAACCTAGCGACCAAGTGCGCAAGAGCTGAGGAAGGGCACCTTTCCCTCCTCAAGCTCCCAGCTGCTGACTCCGAGGAGAAGAAAGCCAAGGCCAAGGACGTGAAGCGCAAGGGAGTGGTCGTGCTCGCGGTGGAGCCGGACACGAAGCGCGGCCGAGACCAGCCCGAGTCATCCAAGAGCAGCCGACCGTTCTGCGCCTTCCGTTCACAGCCACAACACCAACGACCGTCAAGAGCTGGTCTCCCTCCACTGCCGCCACCACCAACGAGGGTGCCTAGAGGGATCAGCCTCGCGAAGACTGCCCCCAAGGCAACGCCGGTCTCCCTCCACAGCCGCCACCACCAAGAAGGAACGACGACCACCATCAGGACGAGGGGGCTGGGGGCTTCCAGGAGCCGCGCACTATCGCGTGCATCTCGGGCGGAGCTCAAGCCCTAGCTTCTCAGCGTATCTTCAAGCAGTTTGCTCGCGAGGTGAACGCAGTCCTCCCTAGGCTCGAGGCCACGTGCCCGATCAGGTGGTCCAAGTGCACCATCGCCTTCAGTTCAGCTGATCAGCTCAAGTGCGCGGCTACAGCTGGCGCCCTCCCAATGCTTTGTTCACCCGTTATCAGCAACGTACAAGTCACTGATACGTCTCCGTCGTATCTACTTTTCCAAACACTTTTGCCCATGTTTTGGACTCTAATTTGCATGATTTGAATGGAACTAACCAAGACTGACGCTGTTTTCAGCAGACTTTCAATGGTGTTATTTATGTGCAGAAACAAAAGTTCTCGGAATGGCTTGAAACTCCACGAAACATATTTTTGGAAAATATTAAAAATACTGGAAGAAGAATCCACGTCAGGGGGCCCACACCCTGTCCATGAGGGTGGGGGGCGCGCCTGTCCCCCCTGGGCGCGCCCCCCTGCCTCGTGGGCCCCCTGACACTCCACCGACCTCAACTCCAACTCCATATATTCGTTTTCGGGGAGAAAAAAATCAGAGAGAAGGATTCATCACGTTTTACGATACGGAGCCGCCGCCAAGCACTAAAACCTCTGGGGAGGGCTGATCTGGAGTCCGTTCGGCGCTTCAGAGAGGGGAATTCGTCGCCGTCGTCATCATCAACCATCCTCCATCACCAATTTCATGATGCTCACCGCCGTGCATGAGTAATTCCATCGTAGGCTTGCTGGACGGTGATGGGTTGGATGAGATCTATCATGTAATCGAGTTAGTTTTGTTAGGGTTTGATCCCTAGTATCCACTATGTTCTGAGATTGATGTTGCTATGACTTTGCTATGCTTAATGCTTGTCATTAGGGCCCGAGTGTCATGATTTCAGATCTGAACCTATTATGTTTTCATGAATATATGTGAGTTCTTGAACCTATCTTGCAAGTCTATAGTCACCTACTATGTGTTATGATCCGGCAACCCCGAAGTGACAATAATCGGGACCACTCCTGGTGATGACCATAGTTTGTGGAGTTCATGTATTCACTATGTGTTAATGCTTTGGTCCGGTACTCTATTAAAGGGAGGCCTTAATATCCCTTAGTTTCCACTAGGACCCCGCTGCCACGGGAGGGTACGGCAAAAGATGTCATGCAAGTTCTTTTCCATAAGCATGTATGACTATATTCGGAATACATGCCTACATTATATTGACGAATTGGAGCTAGTTCTGTGTCACCCTATGTTATGATTGTTACATGATGAACTGCATCCGGCATAATTCTCCATCACTGATCCAATGCCTACGAGCTTTTCACATATAGTTCTCCGCTTATTTACCTTTCCGTTGCTACTATTACAATCACTACAAAACCCAAAAATATTACTTTTGCTACCGTTATCGTTACTTCCATATTACTTTGCTACTAAATACTATGCTGCAGATATTAAGTTATCCAGGTGTGGTTGAATTGACAACTTAACTGCTAATACTTGAGAATATTCTCTGGCTCCCCTTGTGTCGAATCAATAAATTTGGGTTGAATACTCTACCCTTGAAAATTGTTGCGATCCCCTATACTTGTGGGTTATCAAGACTATTTTCTCGCGCCGTTGCCGGCGAGCATAGCTCTATTCTTTGAGTCACTTGGGATTTATATCTGCTGGTCACTATGAAGAACTTGAAAGACGCGAAAACAAAAATTGATCCCTCAACTACGAGGGGAGGTAAGGAACTGCCATCTAGCTCTGCACTTGATTCACCTTTTTTTTGAGTAAGCTTGCGACACCTAAACCTGCTTCTGCTATTAATTCTGATATGTCACATGTTATTGATGATGCCACTTCTGCTATGCATGATACTTATGATGAAACTACTTCTCTGCTTGATACCACTGTGCCACTTGGTGAATTTCTTGATGAACAACTTGCTAGGGCTAGAGAGAATGAAATTATTGAAACTCATAATATTGAAGATAGTGATGATGAAGACTCTCCCCCTAATAAATATGAATTGCCTGTTGTGCCTGAGGGTTGTGTTTTGGATGAAGAATGTGCTAGAGCCATTCTTGCTTGCAATGATAGAAGTGATCTTAAGAAATTATTAGCTAAATGGAAGCAGCGATCTCTTAATGCTAGAATGAAACCTGACCCTGGTTTTGCTACTTCACCTATCATTGTTACTGATAAGGATTATGAATTCTTTGTTGATCCTGATATAATTACTTTGGTTGAATCTGATCCTTTTTATGGCTATGAATCTGAAACGTTTGTGGCACATCTTACTAAATTAAATGAAATAGCCACCGTGTTCACTAATGATGGGAAATCTGCTACCTTTATATCCTTTAAATATTTCTATTCTCATTAAAGGGAGATGCTAAGATATGGTTTAATTCTCTTGATCCTGGTTGTGTGCGTAGTCCCCAGGATATGATTTATTACTTCTCTGCTAAATATTTCCCTGCTCATAAGAAACAAGCTGCTTTAAGGGATATATATAATTTTGTGCAAATTGAAGAAGAGAGTCTCCCACAAGCTTGGGGGAGGCTTCTCCAATTACTTAATGCTTTGCCTGATCATCCTCTAAAGAAAAATGAAATACTTGATATCTTTTATAATGGACTAACCGATGCTTCTAGAGATTACCTGGATAGTCGTGTTGGTTCTGTTTTCAGGGAAAGAACACCGGATGAAGCTGAAATTCTATTGAATAATATGTTGACAAATGAAAATAATTGGACGTTTCCAGAGCCAATTCCTGAGCCTATTCCTAAACCAATTCTGAGGAAGAGGGGTGTCCTATTTCTCAGTCCTAAAGATATGCAAGAGGCAAAGAAATCAATGAAAGAAAACACTACAAAAAAAAGACACATCCGTGACATTTGGGGCCGAACGAATTTTTTTTCTATCATACATATGACACTTCTATGACGATAATTGTGACAAAACCCGGTATCATCATAGATGTGGTGGGCTCCTACTTCTATGACAAAAAATCATGACATAAAATGGGCTTTTCGTCCTGGTCGGGCCGGATACGCAGCTGCATGACATTCTTTGGGCCGTCCATGATGGAAAAAACCATGGTAGAAGCGAGGGCGAGGAAAATTTCGGGGAGTTGCCGGTTACGGTGGGAGGTCGGGCACCGAGCGATGCGCGTTTCTCTCGTACGCACGCACATGTGTGCGAGGCGTTGGCTCTAACTGAACCCGAGCGAGGCGTTGGGCTCTAACTGAACCTGAGCGATTGCACTGTAGGCTACGAGTTACTGAACCGGAGCGATCGATCGATGGCTATTAACTGAACCCGATGGAGCGATTCCTTTGCTGCTCTTGCTATCTGAAGCCGATCAATTGGATGAACAGTGGCGTATGCGGGGGTGGTTGGATGAGCAAGTGGCGGTGGCGTGGCCTCTGGATGAACAGGACCCCGTGGTGTGGAGGGCTGGATGAACAGTAGACGGTGGAGGGGTGGCCGTGGAGGGGTGGTTGAACGGGACCCCGTGGTGTGGAGGGCTGGATGAACAGTGGACGGTGGAGGGGTGGTTGAATAGTAGCCGGTGGAGTAGCGCGCGGTGGAGGCTGGATGAACAGGAGCCCGTGGAGGCTAGAGGAGGTCGACGGTAGCCCGTGGAGGCTGGAGGAGGTCGACGGTAGCCCGTGGAGGCTGGGAGGTCGACGGTGGAGATGAACAGTATCCCGTGGAGTCCCGTTTTGCGGTACGCCACACCCCTCCCGATGAATAGGACCCCCGTTTCGACCGTAGGAGGTCCGTTTCGTCCGTTTTGCGGTACGCCACACCCTCCCGATCAACAGGACCCCGTTTCAACCGTAGGAGGTTCGTTTCCTCCGTTTTGCGGTACGCCACACATCTCCCGATCAACAGGACCCCCGTTTCAACTGTAGGAGGTCCGTTTCCTCCATTTTGCGGTACGCCACACCCCTCCCGGTCAACAGGACCCCGTTCCGAATGTAGGAGGTCAGTTTCCTCCGTTGTGCGATACGCCAGGCCTCGTTTACATCGCCTGTTCCATCCAAGCCCTCCCGATGAACACGACCACACATTCTTTCCGACCCAGCCGGTTGGCTCCCCATGAACACGATGACGTTGTTTCTCCGTTCCGACCCAGCCATGTACGTATGCGCGAGTAGGCGTTCGAGACCCTGCCTGTATGTACGTACGTGGCCGTATTTTCTTTCTTGCACCCTCGCCACTGTACGTACGTGTATATGCTACGTGCGCGCCTCTACTACAACACGTGCACGCCTCTACATCGACCAGTATGTATGTACACGTCGACCAGAATGACAACGCTACATATGCTTCGACCAGGTGGGTCCCGACTGTCAGGCACTTCCTTGCCTGCGAAGATGTAGCTGGTGGATCCCAGCAGTCAGGGGGGCGAATCGTTTTGTTTTTTTGCCCGGACGCACTTCTTTGCGTGCGAAGATGTAGCTGGTGGGTCCCAGCAGTCAGGGGGGCGAATCGTTTTTTTGCCCGGACGCACTTCCTTGCGTGCGAAGATGTAGCTGGTGGGTCCCAGCAGTCAGGGGGAAACGTTTTTTCACGAAATACGGTGGCCCGTCCGGTGGGTCCCCGCTATCATGTGGAGGAATAATTATTTTGCACATAATAAGGAGGCACTTCCTTGTTGCGGCCGTCGACCCAGCTGTCAGCCTCTCCACGTACAGTCCACGTCCGATGGAAGTTGTTCCTTGACCACGTTGACCACGCCGCGCCGAGAGCACTAGGGCGGTGGACAACGGTGAGGCCTAGGAAGGGGACGACGCGGAGCCGGGGAAGACGCGGCAGTGGATGACCATGCGTAGAGGAGTACGAGGGTTCACTGGTTCGCTGTGGTGTGAGGCTGCCGTCACCGCAGAATAATAGGGGGTGTGAGTGAGTAGAGGGATGGCCTAGCCAGCGGTGGGAGTAGTAGGGGGCGGTGACGCCTCCGCCGCTTCGCAGACGGCCACGGGAGGCAGGAGCACGAGGCACGACCGGCGCTGGTTTGGGCGGCTGGAGCAAGAAGACCAGAGGTCGAAGAAGCACTACGGCCGTTGGATGGACATCGTACGGTCACTGGAGCTAGAATCGTGCATATTGACTAAGTTGACAAAGCCCTCCGTCCCCGTCAGCTTAGTAGGCCCACAAGTCAGCCTGCCACTATCTCGGGTCCCGGCTAACGGGGAGTATTCATTTTTGTGCGTAATAAGGAGGCACTTCCTTGCTGCGAAGATATAGCTGGTGGGTCCGAGCTGTCGCCGGCGTATAGCGTTATTTCGCGAAATACAGAGGCCCTTTCGGTGGGTCCCCGATGTCAGGTGGAGGAATCATTATTTTGCGAGTAATAAGGAGGCATTTCCTTGCGTGCGGCCGTGGACCCAGCTGTCAGCCTCTCCACGTATAGTCCACTTCAGATGCATGTCGGTTGTTGACCACGTTGACCAGGCCGCGCCGAGAGCACCAGGCGGTGGACGACGGCAAGACCTAGGAAGGGGACGACACAGAGGCAGGGAAGACTCGGCAGTGTTTCCCACGCGGAGGGGAGTACGGCTGTACGAGGGTTTACTGGTTCGTCTGCCATCGCCGGAGAATAACAGCAGGTGTGGGTGAGTAGAGGGATGGCTAGGCCAGCGATGGGAGTACGGTGGGGCGATGAGGGCTGCGCGGCAGCACAGCCGTCTACGGGGAGGAGGGTGCAGGCAGTCCCGCCGGCGCTTGTTTGAGCGGCTGGAGCAGGAAGAGCAGAGATTGAAGAAGCACGACGGCTGTTGGGTGGACATCGTACGGTCACTGGAGCTAGAATCGTTCATATTGACTAAGTTGACAAAGCCCTCCGTTCCCGTCAACTTAGTATGCCCACAAGTCAGCCTCCCACCATGGTGGGTCCCAGCTAGCAGGGGGAGTATTCATTTTTCTGTGCGTAAGAAGGAGGCACTTCCGGTGGGTCCGAGCTGATAGCGTGGGGAACGTTTTTTTTTACGAAATACGGTGGTCCGTCCGGTGGGTCCCGACAGTCAGAGGCAAACGTTTTTTCACGAAATACGGTGGCCCGTCTGGTGGATCCCAGCAGTCAGGGGGAAACGTTTTTCCGTGAAATACTGGTGGCCCATCCGGTGGGTCCCTGCTGTCAGGTGGAGGAATAATTATTTTGCACCTAATAAGGATGCACTTCCTTGCGGCTGCGGTGGACCGAGCTGTCAGCCTCCCCACGTACAGTACTCTTCCGATGGAAGTCGGTCGTTGACCAGATTGACCACGCAGTGCCGAGAGCACCACGGCGGTGAACGACGGCGAGGCCTAGGAAGGGGACGACGCAGGGCCGGGGAAGACGCAGCAGTGGATGCCCACGCGGAGAGGAGCACGAGGGTTCACTGGTTCGGCTGCAATGTGAGGCTGACTCGCCACAGAATAACAGGGGGAGTGGGTGAGTGGAGGGATGGCCTGGCCAGCGGTGGGAGTAGTATGGGGACGGTGAGGCCTCCGTGGCAAAGACAGCCGCCACGGAGGCAGGAGCATGCGGCACGACCGGCGCTGCTTTGGGCGGTGGGGCAAGAAGACCAGAGGTTGAAGAAGCACTACGGCCGTTGGATGGACATCGTTGACCATGCCGCGCCGAGAGCACCAGGGCGGTGGACGACGGCGAGGCCTATGAAGGGAACGACATGGAGCCGGAGAAGACTCGGCAGTGGAGAGTACGAGGGTTGACTGGTTCGGTTGACGTCGCCAGAAAATAACAGGAGGTGTGGGTGAGTAGAGGGATAGACAGGCCAGGGATGCGAGTATGATGGGGCCGTGAGGCCTGCCCGGCAGCACTGCCGGCCACGGGAGGCGGGAGTAGGCGGTTCCGACGGCGCTGGTTTGGGCGGCTGGGGTAGGAAGATCACAGACTGAAGAAGCACGATTGCCGTTAGATTGACATCTAACGGTCTAACGCTGGTAGAGTCGATTGTTGACTAAGTTTCTTTTTTCCGAAACCTTGTGTACGCATGAACTTGGTAGGCCCACAAGTCAGCCTCCAAATATGTGGCAGACAACATAAAGCCCATTTCTTATTTTTTATAATTTGCAGCCCATTTGCTAATTCTTAAGTAATTTATTATAGCCCATTTTCTGCCCAGGACCACGGTCAAAAAGTTCAACCTTACTTTGCATATTTGGTGGAGTCCGAACGGTTGTAATCCCGAAATGATAAACATTTTTTTAAGAACTTATTGATTTTCCAAAAAAATCGTTTTGTTTTTGTGAGCAAATAAGACGTGGGACAATTGAGTTGGTTTAAGGGAAAACCAGTGGTAAAAAAATCAGCGCTGGGTGGGAAAAAACAACAAAAATAAAGATGTAAATATGAAAAGGAAATTTCATGTGTTTTCAAGATAATGATACGTGTATATGAACTAATAAACTATAGGTAGAGATTAGAAAACGGATGTAGGACATGCGTTTCAAGAGGAAAATAGAACTGGGCTGTGTGTTTGATTCAGTAAAAAAACTGCCTGCAGATGTTGTAATACAAAATATAACTAACGCTGGTGGGCCACTGGCCAATAGATACCTGCTGGATCTTTGTGCCCCATTGTCATCATGGGCTGGGCCTGTTAAAAACAAAACCAACCCTGGGCAGTCTGCAGCCCAGTTGAAACTTGCTCAACCTGAAAAAACAATATACGTGCTAGATAAACGAGAGAATTCTGCAAGTACAGACTGATAACTGGGATGCAACACGGATATTGGTTTTTTTATCGTGATAATAAGTGCATGCACTTGTTTCGAAAAAATTGGAGAACTGGGAATTCGCGGCGGGTGCTTATGCTACCCATGAAATAAAAATCAGGTGCCTGAAAATTCGTTTCGAAACAAATGATTCAGCTTTATATCCACGCCGACCCTTGGCACGATGGTTGGAAGCAAATGCAAGTTCATACCAAAAGATCATTAACAACAATACCAACTTGTGGACGACAAAGTAGTACAACTACCAATACCTAACAAACTTATAATCTTTTTACTACTGGCCCTAGTGTTCGTCTGGTAGAAAATCTTGCAGAGGACCAGTTCCCGCTCCTTCTCTTGCTCCAGGTCCCCGAGGTGGTACTGGTGCATCACCCAGTTGGTCCTCTGCTGGTCGAAGTTCTTGTTGGTGTGCAGCACCAGAACCTTTTTTGCTGCCCGACTGCTGGCCGTTGACCATCACCGACAAGGTATTGCCGGTCTTGTGCCACATCGCGTGCATGCCGCACTCCGGCTGTATCTTGCGACGCGTCCACGTGCCCCTTTTGAACGCCCTGGAATTGCGCTGGAAGAATTGCTTCCTTAGGCCACTCAGTGTGATACCTGTAGTATTGTGGAATACAGGTTTTAGTGTACGTAGTTGGCATTTTCATAACATCTTTGGCATGTTGCAGTCACTTGTTTCACATTTTATTAACTATCAAATTTGTAATTGCTTCACCAGGTCTGCGTCTAAAAAGAAAAATAGAGCTATAAACAAAGGAATATGTTTGTGCAAGTAGACGGCCGATCGGTGTCTTACCTGGAAGTTTCTCAGGTAGGGTGTAGCATATGCTGTGCTCGCTGTCGATGGTTGGTATGAACAAATCGATGACAGACTGAAATCTCACGCTGTCAAAGACTCACTTTGGCCTCAAGGTGCTCAATCAGCTCCTGATCCGTGGGATCGAACTTGACGCCACCGCAGCACCGCCAATCCTTCTTCGACTTGCATCGGTAATTCTAGTTATATGGTACTCAATGTATGATCAATCGACTGTTTTAAGTGAATGATGAAAGATTTCGACAGATAAGTGGTACTCCAAATCTGAAGTCCGAATACCCGAACACGCCGCGGGATTCTTGTGTCACCTCACGCAGCAGCGTGTTGTCAATCAATTCAATGTGTGGACATGATGAATAATTTGACCGACGATACTAGTACTGCTACTGTACTACTTACTAGTCGTATTTAGTGTCACAATTTATACATAGGTTTAACTAACAAGTACGCACTTGAAGCCTAACTAATATATATATATATATATATATAGGGCTTCTGCACAGCATCTCCATCATCATTATCAGTACATCCTACGCAGGTGAGTTAGGATGCACTTGATCGCAGGAAGGTATCTATCCTTCAAACAAGAGGAGTGCTTCAAACTAACAACAGTACATAATATCCAACAAAAAGAGGGTCGTGCTACAACAGCAGAATACATGGCTCAGTCTAGATATCAGCACGAATCAAGTTGTGCATATTTGCTGTTGGCATGAACCACATCGCCGCATGTCGGGTTTGCAAAAGCCATCCATCGCATGGAAGCTTGATGCTTTTCACACAATCAAGATTACACGGCAACAAGCTGTGTCGGCGAATCTCGGATATGGTGATTCATGAAACCCATGGTATGATGTGTAAACACAGCCCCCCCTCGCGAATGGAAGTTGCGTAGCACAGTAATCATCGCCGGTGATATGATCGATGATTGGTTGGATGATCGGATAATTGAGCCCGAGGAACAAGGAGTGGTTGCCAAGCCTGTAAACCCGCCTCCAGTTGAATACGCGTGGCCCAACGAAGCTGGGATCTTTCTAGAACATGAAGCAGCCATAGCCATCAATGTCACTTAACGCATACGCATTGTCCGCATGTGGTTTGATGTAATGGTTTGGTCAATTTGGTACGTGCGAATGAGCATCAAATGACCACCGTCAGCTGAACGAGCGATAAACCACCACCCATCGGCTGGTATGATTCCAGGTCCTGGAATCATGAAGGCCAGCGCATTTGCGTCAGCTGCAACAATTCAAATTGGAGACCAAAAGGACAAAAATAAACAATCATGTTCAGAGTATGTGTGGAATTAAGATTATTATAACAGTGACACATATCATACACAGATAATTGCAATGTCGTGGTCATAATCATACCCCGAGTTAAAAAAATAAGCCAATGGCTTTCATATTCTAGCAACATGTCATGGTTCAGACATCATGTAACAATGAGAGGAAAACAGCTATGGCAGCGCCTACTCATATTCTACCATAGCACTTACTACTACTGTTCTCATATCAACTCTAAGCAATAACATGCGTTGTTATAAAAATCTTGTAAACGAGATTAACATATAGCAATCATGATGTTATGCTCATAATATGTATTCTAAAAATCATTAGATGCCAATTGTTCTCATATCAACTCTAACAATAACATGTGTGGTCATAAAAATCTAGGAAATGAGAGGAACACATAGGAATGATGTGGTTATAGACATGCTAGGCATTCTAAATTTGTAACAAATGAACAGGCAGTCGTATTGATAAGGTAAAGATGAGATGAGATAGAAAAATTACACGACGATAGATTCCACCAGTATAGGCAGCCAATCTGTGTGCCGACCGCATAAATGATGCCATCGTGCACTGTAGCATCAGACAGAAATGTTGCCTCAACAGGATTGATGATGAGCCATAACCATGTATGGCGACCGGATTCCAGATAGACTAATCCCATGTTGAACAAGGCAATGAGCTTGTAATCCATGTAGTCTTCTGATGGTGTGGGCACTTCGCAGATTACAACTTTCTGCAAACAGAGGTCGAGCCAAAAGCTTGACGCGTCTCGTGCGTAGTAGGGAGGAGTGTCCGGCGGGCCGCAAGGCTCGATGTCGGCGGTATCCAACGATGGAAGGGTGATCTCTCGCTGGGTGTAGGTATACACGAGACGCCATGGACTACCGGTGTGGTGGATGAGGACGATCCAGTTGGCCTTCATGCCCGCCCAGTAGTGGCCGCGCATGAAGGATAGGTGGACGGGTAGTGGTAGCATGTCGAGGGGCACCACGGCAACCTCCGTAGGATCGTCAAGTCGGTGTCTGGGCCACCTGCGAGGATCGGGCATCAGCAAGCAGGGTGTCTTGAAAAGAGCCGGCCGGTTGCAGACGAGTAGACGGTACAAAAACACCGAGCATGCGGCCAGACGGACGGTGCTGAGTATGTCCATACGACTACAGATCTGCTCCAAGAGAACATTGGGGAGGGAATTCCAATCGCGGCTCTGCGTGTCAGTTGGTTCTGCCATTTGGGTTTTCGGTGCCTGCATAGCCAGCGGGGAAGTGGATTCGGGCAAGCGAGCGAAGAAGCTTCTCCTCGTGTGGCCGAGCAGTGAGCGGGGGGATATGGTACACATGAGCTACCAAGGAAGATGGCGGAAGGCGAAAGCAAAGGAGCGGGGTAAATGGTGTGCAGCCGACGATGGGGAAGAGAGGAGGAAGAAGAAGAGAGGAGGAAGAAGAGTGGAAGACGGGGAAGAAAGTGCATTAAATCTCAATTCTACTAGTACTACTACCAGGATATACCGTCCTTCGGAGTGTAAATAGTTACACCGATGATATGTGGGTCTACCACAAAGGGCCCATATGTCAGTTAATGGAGGACAGATGGCAGTACTGGGTAAGGCTGATTTAGTAACAACAACATGCTGGTTTAGCTTATTAATTACGTGTCCCATCTGCTGCAGCGTGTATTGTCACTTCACTGCGAAGACTAGTTGAATAGTTCTCTCTGACCGAGATGGGGAATAATGGATCGCGAGGACTTCCTTTCTACAATATCCCTATGCCTCTACGCTCACTTCACTCATTTTGCTCCGTACCTAGTCACTTGTTGAAATTTGTACAAAGACAAATACTCCGTATTTGGGAACAGAGGGAGGCTTTTACTCCATACTATTTGGGAACAGAGGGAGTATCACCATATGGAGGGAACAGAGGAAGCTTGAAATATGAACATGTCAATGGCAGGGAGTAAGCCCGATGCATGCATGCAACATGCAACACTCACACGTACACATGGACGCACGCAACACTCACGCACCCATGCGGCACACAGCACACGACGCAACACATAGAGCTCACGCTCAAGTGCTCAACCTACTCCCTACGTCCGTGAAAGACTGTACATTTAGAGATTTACACATTGACAAGGGCATAATTAACGCCCAAAAGTAGCAGACTTATGTGTGCATGCGACCATTGAGATAAGAAGATTAAATGAAGGCCGTTGCATGCTGTAATTAAGGATAGACATGTAGCCTATACCTACAGCACAATTTGGCGCATTAGTCAATCAATATCGATTTAGATTAAAGGCTACACGCATTGGAAGTGTAGATGTACATTATGTACCACACTCTTTGTTTTGTAGCCGATGTACACTCTTTGTTGGAAGACCGAGGGAGGACACGTGCATGCACTCACATACACAGCTAGGGCGGTTCGCGTGCAAGGGTTGGACTCAGGTTGCGCCTGCGTAAAGTTTTGTTTAACTGATTTCTTTGCTCTGCCAACTGACAGGTGGGACCCAGAAACCAGGTGACAATTTAACCAGTCAACAAAGTGCCACGCCGCAAAACTATATAAAGTGACCGTAAAGAGCGTATCGTTACATACGTTGACCGCCAGTGTATTTTTCTCATTTCAATTTAAGCCATATTAATCGGAAAGGACGCAGTATGGACTTATACTAGTACTAGTACTCCTTTGATGTGTCCCGTCAACTCGCCGAACGAGGAGAAGCTTGCTTACTACGCCTCTCCCTCACCCACGCGCGCGGTGGTTTGCAGGACGAGGAGAGGGTTTTGACTACAGCGCCCTCTCCCTCTCCCTCCCTCTCCCTCGCCCTCGCCCTCGCGGTGGACGTGCAGCAGTTCAATTGGTGTCAGATTTCCAGAAGCATATTGTACTGTAGTATCATCATTGTTGGACCTTCCGAAGAGGCGAAGAGCCAAGTGCAAGGTTCACATGAGTACTAACTGTTGAACCTCCCGAAGAGGCAAAGAGCCAAGCGCAAGGTTTTATAGGAGTTGTCGTCCTAGTAGGAGTGTACTACAACTATAGCAAACGATGCTACTGTATGATGCCGCCACGTCACGTATATCCAAAGCTGTGCCACCTTTTTTTCTCAAAGAGCGTGTTGGAGCCCGTGCAACAACCACACAAGTTGCATGTACACATAACACATTTACTAGTAATAAATTCTAAAGGACAAATGCCAAGATGCCACACAAGTTCATCTCCAATTCATGTGATAAATTTGTGCACGACTAGTCTACATATATTCACAGCGCTACTGCTCACAATTACCGTACTCCACTTACACGTTATAGATGGACTACATGCATGTCCTCCTCCGTGTTCCAGTCCTGTGTGTTCTTCATGGATGGCACGATCCATAGCGGTGGGCAACGGAATCATTGTCGCAGCTTTCTAGTCGGTTCCACACGATGGAGACTCATCCAAGATGAAGCGGCATAAATCAGGGATAGCGTGTCCCAAAGATGTCGCTCATCCAGCGGTGCGCAATGAAGACACAACCATGCTTCATGAACGGCAGGCCTTCCGTGTCGCGGCACGGAAGGTGGCATCCGCTTCACAATGGGGTAGCTGTCCCCGATGAAAAGCGAGTACTCTCCAAGAGTGTTCCTCGGCACCCACGTAGCATCACGGGGGTCGAACTCGGTGCCGTTCATCTGGTACACGCGGCATCCCAGATCTGGACACATGGTGACGTACATAGTCAAGGTCCATGCATAATAATGTTGTGCTCAAATATGGCGGTCGATGAATACTGCAGCAAATAGTACTACTCCGGTATAGAGGAAGTAAAATAACCGTCTTATTATATATACCACTCTTGGCTACATGGATGAGATAGTAAGACATGGAAAAAAAAATGGTGGCAGCTAGTGGGTTCAAGTCTTCAAGGGCCTAGCTAGCTATACGCGTCCTCCAAGGTAAAAAGTACTCCTACTAGTACTACTAAGTATACTACTAGTACAACAATGAAAGAGAAGGCAAGAGGGTTAAAAAATGGAATACCTGGGTAGATCGTGATGGTCCGATCATGGTAGATTGTGTGACCATGTTGCACATCAGTGGTACCATGGGTAACGACTGCTAAGATAGTTGATCCCAATATGCCAAAGTCAGGTACAAGGTTCCAGGTTAGACCGAATCGCGGATGCAAATGCACATCCAGGATCGGCAATCTTATTTTGATCGGGGGATGACTGGTCCCTGCAAAATAATGGAGTACCGTTAGGGATGCAAATGATGGTTTGTGCATTCCATTTGTAATCTCCCGTACCGTAGGATGGCAACCAGATGAAACAAGTCCCCTGGCTTGTCACCGCGAAGAAGCGGCCTAGATGGCGCACGATGTCTTCGAACGTGTAGGGGTACAAATCTGCCGTCGCCAACATGCGCCAGCCTCTGCCGTTACTGCGTCTTGCAATGATGGCAATCATTATGTCGAACACCGCGATGAGATAGTAATCGTTGTAGCCGCGTCGCTTTGTCGGCGGGTCCGCAATTGCTATCTTCTTCAATCTCATGTAGGCATCATCATACATATTCAAGCCCAGCCAGTCCGGAAGGCCGATCCCAATGGTGGAGAAGGGGTCTACCGGAACGGCCGCACTGCTGTGGATGTTGTGCAAAATGATAGTGGTATCCGGCCGGAGGTATGCAAGCCAATCTTCGTTGGCACCGACCCAGACCTATATATAAGACGGTGGGCAGCGGAGAAATTATGGGATGGAAATGGAATAACTAAGTACTACATGATCAAACTCCATTATCGACCTGCTCATCGGACAAAATCCGACTACCTCTCAACGCCGGCAACTCTAGCGGAGTCAACGTGCAACCATGGCCTGGGAGCGGTGGACTGCTCAAGGATTGTCCCATAGAAGAACCTTCTCCTCGAGGACGCATGGAAGACCAACAAGCATGGCCTTTTCCCAAGCCTGTTTAAGCAGCGTCTTGAAAAAGTTGGTGCAGGAAGCACCGAGTCTTGCGGGCGGTGAGGACGCCGAGCAGCGTGCGATTTCTCCCGAGAGGATCGTCGCCCAAGGTCTCCCAGCCCGACGAGGAGGAGAACCGCCTGGCGAATCCATGGAAGCAGCGACGAACTGCCTTCTCTTGGGGAGGGAATCTGGCGAGGAGGAGATAAGAGCGTAGTAACCGCAGAGGCCTCGTCCCTTCCAACTGTAGATCGTTCCTCGATGTGGAAGGGGTGAGGTGGATAGCTTGCATGCTAAGAGAAATAAGATAGTGGGGATCAATTATTTAGGTATTATAGATAATAGCACTAGTAAGAAATTTTGGCACTAGGTAGTAGTTTTGGCGTGGATTAAGAAATTTTGGGTATGTTTTGCCATTTTTGTACACGCCAACTAGTGTCAAAAATGTCTTACATTGCATGTGAAAGATACAAAGTACTAATTTTCTCAACTAGTAGTGCGATGTCTTGTACTTCTAGTCTAGTCTAGTATAGTGCATCAGTTTTGAACTCTTGAATCTCGGGGCCAAGGAGCTACGGTTGGAAGTGGAGGGTACTCTGTTGTTCTAGAACCATCGCTGTACTATCAATGCAGGGAAGTACACTGCGTAGTGGCCTAGTGGGTACTCTCGGTGCTATATTCAACCGCTCCTCTCACGTAGGAGTAGCTGGCCTACTCAGCCGCTCCTCTCACGCACACACTAGCAGCCTGTTTATCGACGACGTTATCATGGGGCAGTAACATTTGAGTTATTTGATACAACGAGACTAGGCTTTTTGCTTCCATTTGTGGAGGTGTAATGGATCTCATCGTACTTTGTTAGTACTAGTTCCTTCTTTATGAATGAGATGAAGAAAAGCTTTTGCCTCCGTTTAAAAAAACACGTCAAGAGGAATTTCTTTTATAGTAGAGCCGATAATGGAGTGAAGTCCATGTGTGCAACGCCACTAGCTACAGAGTAGTAGTAGAGCACTTTACGTACGAAGCCATATTGCACAGTTCCGAATGCCTCGCCAGGCTTTTCCGGCTCCTCGGGCTTAATTGGGAGGCGCTAGTTTAAATATGCTACTAGCTGATGAGGAAGCTGCAAGCGAGGTGCGGCTAGGGCGAGCACGCGAGCCACGGGATGCTGGGAAGGAATACCCGTTCACGTGGCTAGGCTGTCCAGTGGACCCAGATTGTGGGGCCGCACGTCCTTTCGACTTCAAAACTCAGACTACCCGTGTAAAATATGGCTCGCAGCAAAGTGTAGTAGTACTATTTTTTAAAAAAGGCCGCCGTGCGTTCGGCCGGGATCGAACCCACAAAACGAGGTATACACTCCCGCGACCACTAGTACTACTCGTTGGAGTACAACGCAACCTAGAATCACCTTTTGTCGCTAGTAGTACGTACATTTCCTTACAAGAAACCCCTAAGAATGCAAGAAACCACTAAAATGCCAAGAAACTACTACCACTTGCATACATTACAGACTTAAGATAAGACTACCTTATCAACCATTGTACATGCTCTTACCAACAAAAATCCTCGAATGACGTCCTACCTCCGGCCCGTCCACCTAGTCATCCTCGGCCATGGGATGTAGCTACCGCCGCCGGCATAAGGCGAGGTCAAAACCGCCGGCAGTGCGGAGCCCATGTTGCGGCAGCCCGGATGCCAGCTCCGTCCGGCGCTCGCAGCTGCTAGCTAGCCAACATAGCTCCGTCCAGATGCTTGTCTGCAAGGTTTGCTAGCTAGATTGGCACGGCAGCGCGGCGGCTTGCTCGTGCGTGCCGCGCTCAAGCCAGCCATCTGGCTCGAGCGAAGGCCAGTGTGGCGGCTTGCTCGCTCGTGAGTGACGCTCGGGCCAGCCCGCCAACCCGTGCGGAGGCCAGCGCGGTGTCCGGCCCGTCCGGTGGAGCGGCGGCCAACTCGCTCATCACCGGCGCCACCGACGAACACACATCAGTACTGTTTGAAGTAATGTTCAGGAAAAATAATGATTTGAGGGGGAATAACAGGATAGAAGGTCAGATGTCGGTCCCTCGCGTCAATGGTAAAACAAAATGTGTTGGTTTAAGCTGCCTCGTCAGCACGGACGTGTGGGCCAACCCTGTCATAAATGGGTTTAAACGAACCTAATCGGTAGGAGTACTAGGTAGTAGTTTTTGGCATGGATTAAGAAATTTTGGGTATGTTTTTGCTATTTTTTGTTCAATAGATTCTTCCTAGGGCTGGTTGAAAGTGGTAGTTTTTTGTTAAATACTCTACATATTGTAAGTAGGAGTGAAAGTTAAGCTTTGGAAGCCAATAAGCAATGCTAGTTACATAGTGCATATGTGTACATGATTGAAAGTAAATATCAACCATGAGTGGCTAATATCTTGATGGAAAACTCGAAACTATGGAATACTAGGAAAAAAATGCATGGTTGCAAATACTAGCAATGTTCATGTCTGTTGCAACGAATCATAATTAGAATAATACTTATTCACAAACTTGGTACAAAACACTCTAATTTTGATATACATATGTTTCAATTAGAATATATTCCTTGGGCTGCTTTGGTGAGGTCAGGGAGGGACGTGGTTGGTTTTAAGATACTAATTATGGGTTTTTCTGCAAATTGGTAGACAAGTGGGATGTTGGTGAGAAAAGGCAACAACTTACCTCACAATCGTTAGATGTAGATCTAATGGTCAGAAACGATGGATGGCAGACACACCAGCATCACCAACTTAGTCTTGTGTAGGAGTACTAGCAAGATCCGTGCATTGCACGGAACATCAAGATGCATTTTTTTATAAAACACTTGTTGTGATTAACCCTCGCGGGAGTAATCCCACGTGTAAAAACTAATGATATCTTGAGAAATATGAGATAAGGTGAAGAGGACTGGGGTGTGGTGGTGGTTGGTGGTCGGACTGAGCGGAGGCATGGGGATTGACGACGCCGGTAGCGGCCACCAGGCCAGTTTGTTCCAGAGGCTTCCTTTCTTAATTGCTCAACTATGAGGTTTGTTGGAGATAGGGATGAACGAGGGAAGGCCTTGTCTGCAAATGTGGAGAGGGGTGCGGGTATCTTTTAGTTTAATTTCCATCCGTCAGATATAGATCGGACGATCTACATTGCAAGATGGCACACGTACCATCATCACCACCTCGGTTTTTTATAAGAGAAGAAATATAAGTATGGAGATACAAACGTATTATCGATACTTGCTTCCGTAAACTAGCATCTACATTCTATTCAATGCATCGGCATGTGGGGCCTTAGCACAATGACTTCTCGACTGTGTAAAACAAAGATTTTCCCGTCGCCGACAAGGAGGGGGTGACAGCGGCACGCTTTTTGGCTTGCTCTAGTCCTAGTATAGTCATACTAGGTGGTCTAAGCACGTGTAGATTTATTCTTTTTCATGTCTCGTGTTCGCTGTACTGCCATGACTGTTGATGAATAGACGGTAAGTTATTCACGGGGAAACCCTTGATGAGCGTGTTTGCGAGAGAGAGAGAGAGAGAGAGAGAGAGAGAGAGAGTGTGCGTGTGTGATATGTTAGAGACTGAGGCAATGATAACAGATTCTTTGTGTCTATGTGTGTGGAGGATAGAGAGAGACATGTACATGGGGCTTTGTGTTGTGTAATGTGGAGACACATATACATAATTAGAGAGTGAGTGTGTGAGATACACATGCGGACATGGGGAGAGATGAGGGTCCAGATAAATGGGTGTTTGTGCGTGTTTGTGTGTGTTTGTGCACGCGTTTGGGTGTGAGAGGGAGAGAGTGTACGTGGAATAGAGAGACCATTGATGATGTAAACCTAGTATAACGGAAGGGGGGAATGGTGTGACATGTGTAGTAGCGGGATAGCAAGGGTGCGGGCTGGGGAGCAGACTATTTGGAAGAGACATCGAGTGTGTGTGTGGGAGAGGGGTGTGAGAGCGAGAGAAAGAGAGAGCTAGCGACGGAGAGAGAGAGAGAGAGAGGAAGAGATGTGGCGAGAGGGGTTGTTTGTGTCCATAAATGGCGTATAGATAGGGAGACAATGTTCATGTTGTCCGAAATTGGCCTATGAACGGAGATGCAAGGGAAGCGAGTCATCATGTGTGTGATAGGGACTTCATGAGAGATCTAGAATAGATGGTATAGAGAACAATGTGCGAAATCGAGAACGATTATACATTAGGGAGCTATGCAGGGAAGGAGCTGGGGCGGGTCCACATGTGGGAGAGATAGAAAGAGGAGAGTGGTGCACAAGGAGACAAAGTGTGCTTGTTTGCAGTGGGGGTGGTGTGTGAGGTGAGTGCGCGAGAACCACATAACTAGGGAGATAGACGCTTGGGGCTTACATTTTGTGTGTATGGGAAATATACACTCTACATAGTGCGTGTGCTTGGGTAAGAGAGATAGCGGGAGACCTAGAGAGTGAGGGAAGAGATGTGTGCATGCCCGAGAGACAAAGTGTTAGAGACCTATGTTGGGGTCCGGACTTTACAAGAGAGAGGGGTGTTAATGTGCTCGTGTGTTGGTGTTTGGGGGAGAGAACGACTTCTCTATGTGTGTGTGTGTGTGTGTGTGTGGTGGTGGTGGGGGGGGGGTTGACTTCAGATAAAGAGTGAGGTGTCTATATTTGAGGGACTTTAGCGTAATTGAGATATTGTGACCTCATGGTTGATCCATTTGTTTCACAGTTTGTACTATGAGATAACGATACTTTTGTACATGCGTGATATACCTTGATGTACCCTTATTACAAACCTAAGATTGGAATTTTGGAATTCGACTCCATCATTAGCTTTTGTAATTCATTTAAACGGAGGTACATTTTTTAAGCCGGGATTTCGTGATTTCAAATTCATATATCAAACCTAGAGATATACACATACGGGCATGTTCAAACTTTATAATCATCCACTTTATTCATACACATACACATTTTTGCTTTTGTCATCATATTTAGGATAAACACATTTGGAATTTCATTTGAATTGGACCTTATGATGGTATTTGCTTGTAGTAGCTCAATGATCCATATTTGAATCGAATGGACAATCTAAGTTTCGAGTTGGAGACATTGATTTTCAAAACTTGCACAATTTTTTGCGTGCAAAGCAAACAAATTGTCGGCCATGATATCATAGTCGGCCGTACGAGAGCAGAATACTTATAATTTTAGGCGCCAAAAGCTTTCAAACTTCCCGCTCACATCTAAATATCACGCGCCCGAAAGTTTAGCCCTGCGATATTCCTGTTTTACCCCTGCCACATGAACGGAAAAGGGCTGCTTTGGTAACTCCATTGTTTTCCCCTCTTTGCCCCCATCATTCTTCCCCAGAGCCCCTCCCCTTCCCCTCCCCGACCCCCACAACCAAGGCAAGCCGCCGAATCTAGTCCTCCGCCGCAGCGGTGGACCTCACACCCCGCCGGATCTACCTTCCGCACCTTGGAACCCCCAACTGCCAACTCACCACTTCACCGGAGCCGCTTCAACGACTGGCGTGTCCACCGCTCCAGATCTCCTTGACCGCCATCATGGTCCACCGCACCGGATTTGCTTAACCGGCGCCCTCCACCACAGCGTAGGCCCTTCATCGACTCCTCGTCCGCCCCTTCGCTGGCCCTTCATACAAGCCGTCCGACGCAATGATCCACCTCACCGAAAGCACTATACAACGCGCCGCCAAGCCTTTGTCCATTGCACCGACCCGCTCCACGGACGCCATATTCAACTCCACCGCCCTGCTTTACCGACGCCGAGCCTCATCAAGTTATTTCGATTTTTACTCCTTCGGTTTTTTCTTTATCGTGCAACTGTTCACTTACCACAGATGAGCTTTCTTGTATGTCTACAGCGCGCAACCGTAGCACGGAGCAGCTTCAGTGTGGCGGCATACCGCCCAAACTCAACCTCAACACGAGCACCATCGACGATCCTTAGCTATCAAGTATGACAACGATACCCATACGCCGCCGAGAATCAGGTACTATTATCCAACGGCCGGCGCCTACGTTCACTTTCCTAGCATAAGCACCACACCTTTGAATTTCTTTCGGGCATCATTCAGTTTTTCATGGGACGCGTTATTCTGCTTGCACCTGTAGAGCCATACTTGTGGCAGTGAACATGTTGCATGTGTTAAACTACATACCAGTGCACATATAGTTAATATGCTTTAGTTTTGTTCTGATGCCACCTGTTGGTTCCGTCAGACTGCTTAATGTTCTCTATGCTTAATTACACATCAGCAAACTAGCATGTGGTTCCGCTGCTTTTTGTTCGTTTTACCCTACATTTTCTGATGCTAGCTATTACATCACTGCTCCGAGCCGCTGTTCATTACTTGTTTGTGTGTTCTTGATCTTCCCAAGTTACATGACTAATTTTATGCTTCTATTAATTATGGAGCTGCCAACCCCATCAAGCAAAATATTTGTTCTTTTGGTGTTGGCACCTCGAACAAGCATAAAAATAGAGGGAAGCAGATATATTGTCGTGTATGCACAGACCCTTCTTTCATTAGTTTAGATGAACCATTCATGGTCAATTCGGACCAGTGCATGCGATTAAAATTAATTTTACCTAAATAGATGGTGCAGAATAAACTACAACCACTAGATTTGCAACCACGGGATGCTGACGATATCATCAAAGAACAGTGCAACAGCAGGTAGGCTTCACAGCAACATATGGTAAGCCAGTGTGTTTTAGCACATGATAAATGTAATGCGAGTGGGATGCTTTCTTGGCTTGTGCCCTCAACGTGTAATCCTACCGAATTACAAATCGTTCAGTTGTCTGCTTTGCTGTATTGCTTGATTCGAATGCTTGTTTGTTGTTACGCTATACCGAGTTGGCCAATATGTCGTGAGTGCTCGATGTTCTATCGTAAAGAAATGCATGCCTATTTCATTTGAGTCCTTAACTTTTCCTCTCAACTTCATCACAAGACTGTCTTCGTAGTTTATATGAGGCCACACTGTTAAGTGCTTTCTCAGATTATTTCAACTGCTTAGATGCCTTGGCAACTTAAATATAGCGGTTGTACACTCCCTTTCAACTTTCATATTACCATTTTAATTTCTTTTCGGCTGATGCTGCTTTGAACCATTTAAATATAGTTTTCCATGCTCGGCAATAATTCGTCTGTCGTTTACCATGTAAGCTTACTGCCTGGATCATATGATAACTATCTCTTACTTATGTCCAATGAAACCTTTCAGGATGCCGCTCACACTAGGACACAATGTACAACCCCGTAATCTATTTGTGGAAGCAATGCGCCATCCATGTTACCAGATGGTAGCAGTTCAGAGGCAACACCGCCGAGAGCGATCGAGCACGATATTATAGTGCTTGAGGCTCTACAAGAGGCAGAAAGAGATGGTGTGGCTTCCATGCATGTGGTAATCTTTATCTTGAGGCTGGAAATTACGGAATTAGCGGCACGCATTATGCAAGCAACCCAAGAACTGCAGGAAGTAAGAATGTTGCATTTGAAGACGGAGGAGGTCCTGCTGTTTCTGCTATCTGAAGCCCAAGGTAATCCCGGTTCTTCTTTAGATACTAGTTGAAATTGTCATTAGATTATTGTACTTGCATGTTGTGTCATGTCTCTGAATGGATTTTTTCGCAAGACCCCCTATGTTGTCCGAAATCCCATGTTGTCCATGTGTTGTAATGATCCGAATTTTTTAGGCGAGGTAATCCTAAGTACTTGTATGATTGACATAAGGTGAACTGTTTTTCGTGTGAGCATATTGTATTGGATGAAATAACTGTTTGAATCAGAGTGTATCCAACCTACTGAATTCGAAGACACGACATTTCTAAATCATAATCATATATAAAGGTGGAATAAATCTTTGTTGTGGTTTTGAAGAAATAAATAACAAAACGTATAATTATCTGTGGATATTCGTAATTGAATACAAACTAGATTTGAATTTAGTTTGCCAGTCCTGTGGCAAACGTGAATGCTAATTCTCCCAAGTTTTGAACGGTTGCTAAACACCCACTATAATTTGTGGGCTGCCCGAAGCAAGTGTCATGCGAGATGGAAATTACTGTCTACCCTCACACTTGACATCCTTATCGACCGGATTTACACCGCTGTCGATAGGGGTAGACTAGTAACTTCAATCGACGTGACACGATGGCCTCCGAGCCCATTCAGACACGGTGGGCGCCAAACGTGGGTGGCAATACACATTTGATTCAAGCTCGTCCGAAAGACATGTCTCTTCCTCCATTTCCCATTCATACACGGTGGGCGGCAAAACAAACTCTCCTCGTCCAAATCGATGTAGGCTAATATTTTAAATAGGGCAGATGTAACTTCCATCGACGTGACACAACCGCCCTACCTGTCAGCCCCATTCATACACCGTGGTGCCAACCATGGGCGGCAAAACACCCTCTCCTCGCTTCAAATAGTTTTGGGAGATGCGAGATTACCGCCCTATCCCCAACCGACGTGATGTTCGATATTTTAAATGGGGATAAGTTCGTAACTTTCCCCATTTCGAGAAGCGCCCCAAAGTTTGAGATCACCCTCCTCCATTTCCCCATTCATACACCGTCGGCGGCACGACAACCTCCGTGACGTGGCCAGCCTCCTCCGTCCGCCACCCCATCCTCCACCTTGCCGGAGCCGCTACCCCTACCCCGTCGTCCACTACAAGAGATGGACGTCTCTCATCCACGGCGCTGGACCAGGATCCTTTCATCGCCTCCTCTCGCTTCATCGGCGCCGTCGTCCACCTTGCTGTTGCCGCTCCTACGACCGCCTCGTCCACGGCAACAGGATATATCCCCCGACCCGGCCGTCTGCCGTCTAAAGTCTTCTTCTCCGCCGCCGATAGCAATCGCACCCGCAGCACCCTCAACGTATCATCATAGGCCTACACAGCGTCGCAAGAGAGGTGGTACTCGTCCATATGTGCATAAGTTATTGATCTCACCCGGAAAATAGATCGTAATTTGTTTACTGTACTTTTCTTGTCCGTACCAAATCGTAGTGGCTAGTTGAAAGCAAACATTGGTTGCGAAGTAGCTTTGTCCGGTTTGCACCTTCAGATCCGCCATGGCATGGGCACTATACTCGTAAAGCTTATGGTCCCCCCCCCCTTTATATTCACTAGCATCACCGTAGGTGCTTCATGTCGTGCTAGCACTGCTCCTCAAGACCTCAACCCAAAGCTTATGTGTTCAAATAAGAATCTGATATGATGCTCATATAACTAAAACAGAGAATGTTTAATTGGTCATCTAATGTTCCTATATTCGTTTCGAAAAGCATGTGTGCCACCCACTGGTCCAGCTAGTTCCACTTTCCTGATTTTCTCTTGATGCTTAGGGTTTTCCCCTTTTATCTACTCTACTATGATCTCCGTAGGTGCTTTCTGTCGTACTAGCATTACTCCACCCTTCAAGCTAAACAACACAACACTCAGAATTCGAAAGCTTAGTTGTTCAAATATGATTGTGATATGATACTGATATTAGTTAACTGACACATTTAATTGGTTAGCTAAAGGTCCCACTTGAGTTTCCAAATGCATGTCGCAACATATAGATAGGCAGCATAATTGCATTTATTTGTCACTTGTTGATCGTACTTTCTTGTCCATACCAAATCTTAGTTGTTATTTCAAAGCAAACATCGGTTGCTAACTACCCTTTGCGCGGTTTGCAGCTTCAGATCTGCCATCCCACTGCCACGGTCAACACTGTACTAATCATGCTTATGTTTTCCCCATTTTATGATGACCACAATCAGCCTACGTGGTTCATGTCGTAATAGCACTGCTCCACCCATCGAGCTAAACAAGCTTAGTTGTACAAATTCATATCTGATATTATTGCTGATATTAGTAAAACTGAGAGATGTTTAATTGGTTAGCTAAATGTTCCTACTTTAGTTTCGAAATGCATGTGAGCTACATATGGAGAGACCGAAAGAATAGTATTTCTCTCAGGCGCTCGTTCATCATTGGTGGCCAACCGACATTTTATTGAAACACTTGTAATATCTTCAATATGCTTGCTCTTCCGCTCTTCTTTAAGATGATACTCTTCTCTTGCGGTCGATCGTCAGTCGAGTTGTTCTCCTTAGTATATTTTGAATCTGTCAGTCAGTCGACTTGTTCTTCTTTACTATATGTTGAAGCTATCATCTGCGAAGTGTCATCACTTCTGGAGCTCTCATATTTTGAGTAGTAGGCCACATTATATTAATGCACACAACAAATTATAGCATGCATGGCATCTTTTAAACGAATTGTAGAGATAGCACAAAGGGGTTTACAGGGAGGCAGTATTGGAATAGAATCACTTCTGCATTATAAAGAAAATCTCACTTGTTTTTATGTTTTCATGCATGTCAGATATTGAACATTATCAAAATGAATATGAGAATGGGCGCACGAGAGGAATATTGCGGAACGATCCACTGGCTAACAAACTTGGCATGGTGGAGGATGGCCTATCTTATTCACCCATCAAGGTGCTTACTCTAACTTTGCAAAGTTGTATTGGTCGCACATATTTTGCATCTGAGCTCTTGCATTTCTTCTACTTTGTTACACCATCTGCTTAGTTTAAGCATCATATATGAGTATATGCCATAAGTATCCATTTTCTGTACCTATTCCATGTGTCGTCACACTATGTTTTTCCAATCAAATGTTGTTCTTTTGTGATAGATGTCCAAAAGGAAGAGGGTGAGTGCAGATCCTCAAGGAGTACAAACTAGGTATTTGGAAAAGGTAGTGGTACCTGTTAAATCAGATAGATCAGCAGCCACAGAAAACACAGCCCAACTGTACCACACTTTACCCCTACTCCAAAGGGCCAAACCCCTATTAGAACTGCTGGGAGCCCAATGTCAGTATCGTCTATGATATCAATTCAAAATTTGAACTCCTAAATTTCTGCTTGTGCCTTACCTTCTCTCTTGTATGAAAACTAATTTCAGATGAATCTCCTTGCTCAGGGGATCATACGATCTCAAAACAATAATGGGCTCTGCATTGCTCTTGTCAGTACCTCTCTCCCTTTTGCCTTGTAACGCTCTATTTAATTAATTGCTATTTGATTATGTATCATCAGTCTGCACCTGAGCTTCATTATCCTCTGTTTCTTCCAATATTATTTGATCTATATTAACTCTTTGCAAAATGTAGAATAATGGCAATGCTTATAAAGAATTTTCTTTGGGGAATTTATTGAATAATCCTTCCATCAACATGGAGAAGGGCTTTGTCCAGCCCGTGTTAACATGAAATGTAAGTTCATCCTTCTCAAGCCTTCAAACTTTGTTCTAGTATAGATTTGGATAGGCATCATTCCCTCCACTGCTGTTTGCTTTGCTGTTTACATCTGATTGGATGTTTGCAACAACTACCAGTTTCAAATTGTAGTTGTAAAAACATGTTCCTTATGCAGAACAGATCCATTTATTTTCTTATATAATTGTGAAACCTGTTACATGTCTCCTTGTTTCTCTTTCGAGTCGTATCTCTTACGCCAGCAGAACTTTAGGGAAGATAGTGAGCCAAACCATCTTGAGGACAGCGAGATGACCCCATGGTCCTGCCTTGATGAAGACAAGGAGTTGAAGCTACTCACCGGCAGGTGTGAGATAACCTCGTGCGATCGCTGCCTCAATCAGTTCAACTTCTTGGCCTCAACTTAAAGCGAAAGGCTTGCTTCAGCTCAGCTCCAACTTGAAGTCAAAGATGCAATGAAGATGTCACAGACTGCCGCGCACCATCATGCCTTAAATCTAGTGTTGATGCATCTATCGTTGACACAACCGAGGTCTACTCAGCTTCTTCACTATTTGGGGGCCGACTGGCCAGGCCTAGTGCCTTCAAGTGCTCTCGCTTTTTATATTCTTTTGTCGGTAGCGTTTATTTGCAATCGGTGGCTAACTTTGACGCCCAAAGGATGTAATATGTGCGATAGCCGTGATAGCCTAGCGTAAGTTGCTTGCTTATTTATTTCCTTGTTGTCTTGTTTATTTGTTTGCTTGTAGTCATTGCAGTTCTTTTTCCGCGGTTTGCTAGTGGCTGCAATAACCTATTTTTAAAACTAGGCCACAATAACCATGGGCTAATATTTACTATAGTGACTTTGGGCCTCCTACGGGTCGAGAAACGATGGGCCTTCTACGGGGTCAGAAACAATGGGCCTTCTACGGGCCATAGAAACAATGGGCCTTCTACGGGTCGAGAAACAATGGGCCTTCTACGGGCAGATCATCAATGAGCCTTGTACGGCAAGATGATCGATTGGCCAAACATGGGCCAATAACAGTCGCATTATGGCCAGAACGGGCTAGGGAATCGTCCGTTCATGGGCCGACCATAACGGGCCATCGTTAATAGGCCGTATTTCATGACGCTATGAAAATGGCCCAACGTGTTAACGGACCACAAACGGGCCGACTGTAACCACGGGCTGAATTTGGCCCATAAGCAGAAAATGACAGTTACGGGCCGTAAGTAAACGAATGCTGGAAATGTGCCCAAGAATAAATGGGCTCTGAGAAGGCCGAAAGATAACATGGGCTGGAAACGGCCCAATGGAATAACGAGCCCTTAATGGGTATAAAGTGATACACTGTCCATTACGGGCCGCCACCATGGGACGTTAATGGGTGTAAAGTAATACTTCGTTCATTATGGGCCGTTTCACCACGGGCCGTTAATAGGCCAAAAGTTACATAGGGCCTCATATGGGCCGAAGACGCCATGGGCCATACATGGGCCGGTGAAAACGGGTGGAATCATATTGGGTGGCCCAGATGACGGATCGGGCCTAATTCGGATAGGGTGTAACGGGCCTTGGGTTAGCGGGCTGTAAATGGGCTATATGCGAACAGGCCGTTAACAGGCTTTACATGGGCCGACCCGCCACCTTTTGACCAAGTCAAATGGGCCGGCCTTTTCATAGGAATGGCCCTCTGTTGGGCCGTGCCACGTGTCGACGTACCATAGGTGCCTTTTGTCCAATGAGTGGATGACATCTGTCCCAACGGTGAGCTGACACGTGTTTCCTCCAGCCAATGATGATTTTACACGTGGAAAATACCGATTGGTCGGGGCTGTTAACGGGTTATCGGATCCAAAACCCAACCCGATAGCTTAACGGCGTTCCGTTACGATGGATGCCATGTGTCGGTCACCCTTGACGAAAGCACTTCTGTGACGCGCGATTTATCATCATGGAAGTGGACACTTCCATGATGATAATTTTTGTAATGTCATGGAACACTTCTACGACAGCACAGGATTTATCATCATGGAAGTGGACACTTCCATGATGATATCTTGATTCTGTCATAAATTTTTCATGGATGGACATGCATGACAAAAAAACGCGACCTACTGTGACAAACACGTATCATCACGGAAGTGTATTTTTTTGTAGTGAAAGGGTATTAAAGTTGAAAATGTTAAGAATTTACATCCTATTGAAGAAATACACGGTCTTAATTTACCGCCGGTTGAAGAAACATATGATCTTAATCCCGCACCTATTGAAGAAACAGATGGTCTTGATAACCCGACACAGGTAGTAAAGGTAAATTCTCTCTATATATTTGATGAAGGTGATATTCCTCACTATAAGTCTACTAGACAATGCTTAGAAGAGTTTGATAATTTTATTGTCAAACAAGGAAACTTTAATGCTTATTTTGGTAGACAATTGAAATACAATTCCGATACGCTTGAACACTTGGGTGATTATATGTCTAGAGTTAAAGGTGAACTTAAACTCATTAGTAAACATGCTTCTATGGTCACCACTCAAGTAGAACAAGTACTTAAAGCTCAAAATGATTTGCTCAATGAATTAAATAGTAAGAATAATGATTATGCTGTTAGAGTGGCTACTAGAACTGGTAAAATGACTCGGGAACCTTTGTATCTTGAAGGTCATCCTAAGAGAATTGAGCAAGATTCTTAGAGAAATAATATTGATGCACTTAGTCTTTCTAAAAAGAAGAAAACGAAAAAGGATAGGACTTTGCATGCTTCTAGTGAACCTATTGCTGAACCACCTGAGAATCCAAATGATATTTCTATTTCTGATGCTGAAACACAATCTGGTAATGAACATGAACCAAGTGAAAATATCAATGATAATGTTCATGATGATGCTCAACCTAGCAATGATAATGATGTAGAAATTGAACCTGCTGTTGATCTTGATAACCCACAATCAAAGAACCAACATTATGATAAGAGAGACTTTGTTGCTACAAAGCACGGTAAAGAAAGAGAACCATGGGTTCAGAAACCCATGCCTTTTCCTCCCAAACCATCCAAGAAAAAGGATGATAAGGATTTTGAGCACTTTGCTGAAATGATTAGACCTATCTTTTTGCGTATGCGATTAACTGATATGCTCAAAATGAATCCTTATGCTAAGTACATGAAAGAAATTGTTACTAATAAGAGAAAGATACCGGAAGCTGAAATTTCCACCATGCTTGCTAATTATACTTTTAAGGGTGGAATACCTAAGAAACTTGGAGATCCATGAGTACCAACTATACCATGCTCCATTAAAAGAAACTATGTTAAAACTGCTTTGTGTGATCTTGGAGCCGGTGTTAGTGTTATGCCTCTCTCTTTATAACGTAGACTTGATTTGAATAAGTTGACACCAATTGAAATATCTTTGCAAATGGCTGATAAATCAACTGCCATACCTATCGGTATTTGTGAGGATGTGCCTGTTGTGGTTGCAAACGTTACTATTTTAACGGACTTTGTTATTCTTGATATTCTCGAGGATGATAGTATGTCTATTATTCTTGGAAGACCTTTTTTGAATACTGCAGGGGCTATTATTGACTGAAACAAAGGCAATGTCACTTTTCATGTTAATGGTAATGAGCATACGGTACACTTTCCGAGGAAACAACCTCAAGTCCACAGTATCAATTCTATTGGAAAAATTCCATCGATTATATTTGGAGGTTTCGAATTTCCTCTTCCTACTGTCAAGAAGAAATATGATATTCTTATTATTGGGGATGTGAATATCCCCGTTGAGGTAACATAATGTCATTCGAAATTTCTCCGGTTCCATGTTATTCGGAATGAGTTTGTTAACAAGACTTGATCAACCTTGTTAGTGGATTCCTTTTGATGAGCATGAGATGGATGAAACTAGAAGCACAACCTTCTGTACCCTCCTTTTACTTTCTGTTATTTGGTTGAAATAAAGTAAAAATAGTATTTTTTCTGTCTGTTTTCTGAATTATCCGTGCAATATAAAAATACCCCGAAAATAAAAGTTCTCCAAATGCCCTGAAAATGGAATATGATTTTTTTTGGAATATTTGAGAATATGTGGCACTGAGAACACAGCAAGGGGAGCAAGCACCTGGCCACGAGGGTCCAGGGCGCGCCCACCTGCCTCGTGGGTCCACGGTGGCCCCCCTCCACTTATTCCTACACCCACACACATCTTCTTCCTCCCAAAAAAAATCACCATCCCGCTCAAGCACGAGTTCTAGCTCATTTTGCTGCGATTTTCGATCTCCTTGCTCAAAGCACCTCTCACAAAACTGCTTTGGGAGATTGTTCCTTGGTATGTGACTCCTCCATTGGTCCAATTAGTTTTGTTCTAGTGCTTTATTCATTGCAAATTTGTGCTGCCTAGGTGACCATGTTCTTGAGCTTGCATGTCAAATTTATATGGTTCCAAGTAGTTCTAATGCATGATATAGGCTCTAGGCACTTTTAGGAGTAGTTGCTATCAATTTTGTTGAGCTTGGTTCACTTTTATTTGAAATTACTAAAATTTTCAGAAATTTTTTAGAGGAAGTAATATGTTTAGGAAAATGTTCCATGGTGGTCCTTCAAGGAAGCAAGGACCCATGCTTGCAATGCGCGATGCCGATGATGAGCCACCAAGGAAAGCTCTAGTGCGGCGTTTTGAATGGCCTTCAGAAGGCTTTATGGATCGAGCGGGAATCAAGGAAGAATTTAACGGTATTTGCGTAACGCTGATCTTGTGAGCTTCGAGGGAGAAAAGTGCAGCTAGTAGCACCATCTCACTAGTTCATTTGTGAGGAGGTTTGAATATTCATCTTCACGTTATTGTCAAACTGTCCTGTCTGATCTCTATGAAAAATCTTACACTATGGACTTAGAGGATTTTACCACTACTTGCAAACTTCCACAATGGGGTAGTACTAGTGAACCCCGCAAATCTGAATTTAGAGAATTTATTGCTAGTATAATTGTGGGGAATCTAGAGATATAGCACAAGCTACCATAGGGAGCATTCATTTTCCTTCTATACATTATTTTGCTCTCTTCATAGGTAGGTGCATAAATGGTAAGGATGAAGCATGTCACATGTGTGTCCCTGACCTCAATATTCTTAGGAGTGCTGTGTTAGAAGACAAATCTTATAATTTGGGAGCCATTGTTGCACGTAGGTTGCATCATAAAAGATTTAATGGAGATTTCTTTGGTGGAATTTATGCAACCCGTTTAGCTAATTTTCTTAGTGTAGACATACGTGAGGATGATATTGAGTTGCCTCCTACTTATTTAGATTATGAGGCTATGGTTCGTCATCAGTTTATTGAGAGAAATGAACAACCTCTCCAGTACCGACTAATCTTTGACAAGCGTCACGCCGTCAATATTGTACTTCCTGCCCCTACTCTCTTTGACTTTCAGGAAAAAGGGAGACATTACATAACCAGAGAGGAGGCGGAGGAGTATAGGAGGAGGGCTGAGATAGCTCGCCTCCAAGCTGCAGCACATGATGCAATGACCGCCGCATCTCAGTACGACCCCAACTACAACTTCGGATATCCGCCTGGCCATCCGTGGCAATAAACCAACTTCGGATACCAGGAATGCCATCTCAGTACGTATTTCTCACCGACATTACATTTATGTTCACACACTCATTGCTAGATGTCGGTGCTCATACTTTTTCACTGTATTGTCCATGCTAGTTTATTTTTCTTTTTCTTGCTTTCTTCTTGTGTGTTTAATAAACCTTAAGAAAAACAAAAAAATTAGTGTAGCTTTTAGTTAGTTTACATTTCTTGCTGTAGTAGTAATAATTAAAAAGAAAACCCAAAAATATTTCCCGTTCTTCTTTTGCTTGTTGGGAGCTTTCCCGTGTAAATAGTTTTATTTCTTTTCTTTTCTTTGGGGGTCGATAGGAGAAGACCATAATTAAACTGTTGAAGTGGCTCTTATATGCATTATTGTCGATTTAACCAAGAGCCCATATTGCCTTGTCTTCTCCTGTTTATTGAATGCTCGAAGATTCCAGCTTAGTCCAATGCACGTGCACTCTTATTATTTTCACATTGTTCGGTCGTGCAAGTGAAAGGCAATTATGATGATATATGATGGACTGATTGAGATGAGAGAAGTTGGTATGAACTCGACCTCTCTTGTTTTGGTAAATATTATTAGTTCTTCATTCCTGATTCAGCCTATTATGAATAAACATGTTTGCAATGACAATTAGAGATTATAGTTGCTTGTGCCATGCTTGATTAGCTAGGGGTTTATAATGGTTTACCTTGCGTGCCAACATGCTATTAAAATGGTTGTGATGTGGTATAGTGGGTGGTATCCTCCTTTGAATGATTTAAGTGACACGACTTGGCACATGTTGATGACCCACAAGTATAGGGGATCTATCGCAGTCCTTTCGCTAAGTAAGAGTGTCGAACCCAACGAGGAGCAGAAGGAATTGATAAGCGGTTTTCAGCAAGGTATTCTCTGCAAGTACTGAAATAAGTGGTAACAGATAGTTTTGTGATAAGATAAATTGTAACGAGCAACAAGTAACAAGAGTAAATAAAGTGCAGCAAGGTGGCCCAATCCTTTTTGTAGCAAAGGCAAGCCTGGACAAACTCTTACAATAGGAAAAGCGTTCCCGAGGACACATGGGAATATCGTCAAGCTAGTTTTCATCACGTTCATATGATTCGCGTTCGGAACTTTTATAATTTGGTATGTGGGTGGACCGGTGCTTGGGTGCTGTTCTTACTTGAACAAGCATCCCACTTATGATTAACCTCTATTGCAAGAATCCGCAACTACAACAAAAGTATTAAGGTAAACCTAACCATAGCATGAAACATATGGATCCAAATCAGCCCCTTACGAAGCAACGCATAAACTAGGGTTTAAGCTTCATCACTCTAGCAACCCATCATCTACTTATTACTTCGGATGCCTTCCTCTAGGCCCAATAATGGTGAAGTGTTATGTAGTCGACGCTCACATAACACCACTAGAGGCTAGACAACATACATCTCATCAAAATATCGAATCTAATACCAAATTCACATGACTACTAATAGCAAGACTTCTCCCTTGTCGTCAGAACGAACGTAACTACTCACAAAGCATATTCATGTTCATAATCGAGGGTAATAATATGCATAAAGGATCTGAATATATGATCTTCCACCAAATAAATCAACTAGCATCAACTACAAGGAGTAATCAACACTACTAGCAACCTACTAGCACCAATCCCGCACTTGGAGACAAGAATTGATACAAGAGATGAACTAGGGTTTGAGATGAGATGGTGCTGGTGAAGATGTTGATGGAGATTGCCCTCTCCCGACATGTGAGCGCCGGTGATGATGATGACAATGATTTCCCCTCCCGAGGGAAGTGTCCCAGCAGAACAGCTCTGCCGGAGCCCTAGATTGGTTCCGCTAAGGTTCCGCCTGTGGTGGCGGAGTCTCGTCCCAAAGGTTGCTTCTGATTTTTTTTTCTCATCGAAAGACTTCATATAGGAGAAGATGGGCATTGGAGATCCACGGGGGGCCACGAGGTAGGGGCGCGCCTGGGGCGCGCCCCACCCTCGTGAGCAGGTGTGGGCCCTTGGCCTTCATCTTTGGCGATGATTTTCTTTATTTATTTTAAAATATTCCGTGGAGTTTCAGGACTTTTGAGTTGCATGTAATAGGTCTCAATTTTTGCTTTTCCAGCCCAGAATTCCAATTGCCGCATTCTCCTCTTCATGTAAACCTTGTAAAATAAGACAGAATAGCCATAAGTATTGTAGCATAATGTGAAATAACAGCCCATAATGCGATAAATATCGATATAAAAGCATGATGCAAAATTGACGTATCACATGTTCACACATGTAGTTGAAACAAATCAACATATCCTTCACGATATTTATGTTCATGGTGGATTATATCCTACTCATGCTTGCACTTAATGTTTATTAATTTTAATGCATGTTCATGACTGTTGTCGCTCTCTAGTTGGTCGCTTCCCAGTCTTTTGGTAGCCTTCACTTGTACTAAGCGGGAATATTGCTTGTGCATCCAATTCTTTAAACCCCAAAGTTATGTCATACGAGTCCACTATACCTTCCTATATGCGGTATCTACCTGCCGTTCCAAGTAAATTTGTATGCGCCAAACTCTAAACCTTCAAATGAAATTCTGTTTTGTATGCAAGAATAGTTCAGAAACAACTAGGGCTGTCCGTATCTTCCATGCTAGGCGGTTTATTCTCAAGAGGAGTGGACTCCGCTCCTCACTCACGAGAAAATGGATGGTCACCGGGATGCCCAGTCCCATGCTTTATGCAAATCAAATCAAAATTATTGCAAAAAAAACTCCCCCTGGGACTGTTGTTAGTTGGAGGCACTCGTTGTTTCGAGCAAGCCATGGATTGATGCTTGTTGGTGGAGGGCGAGTATAAACTTTACCATTCTGTTTGGGAACCGCCTATAATGTGTGTAGCATGGAAGATATCGCCATCTCTTGGTTGTTATGTTGATAATGAAAGTATGCCGCTCAAAATATTATTTATCTCTGCTTAAAAACTGAGCTCTGGCACCTCTACAAATCCCTGCTTCCCTCTGCGAAGGTCCTATCTATTTACTTTTATGTTGAGTCATCACCCTCTTATTAAAAGGCACCAGCTGGAGAGCACTGCTGTCATTTGCATACATTACTATTAATTTATATTGGGTATGACTATGACTGGATCTCTTTTACCATGAATTACAATGTCTAGTCAGTCCTTGATCTTCTCTGCATTTATGTTTTGCGGTCTCAGAAAGGGCTAGCGAGATACCATCTTATTATATCATATTGTGATTGTTTTGAGAAAGTGTTGTCATCCGAGATTTATTATTATTTCTCGCTAGTTGATTATGCCATTGATATGAGTAAACATGAGACCTAAGAGTTATTGTGAATGTGGTTAGTCATAATCTTTGCTGAAAACTTGAATGCTGGCTTTACATATTTACAACAACAAGAGAAAACGGAGTTTGTAAAAGTTTTTCTTTATCACTTTCAGTTTATCAACTGAATTGCTTGAGGACAAGGAAAGGTTTAAGCTTGGGGGAGTTGATACGTCTCCGTCGTATCTACTTTTCCAAACACTTTTGCCCTTGTTTTGGACTCTAACATGCATGATTTGAATGGAACTAACCCGGACTGACGCTGTTTTCAGCAGACTTTCCATGGTGTTATTTATGTGCAGAAACAAAAGTTCTCGGAATGACCTGAAACTCCACGGAACATATTTTTGGAAAATATTAAAAATACTGGAAGAAGAATCCACGTCAGGGGGCCCACACCCTGTCCACGAGGGTGGGGGGCGCACCTGCCCCCTGGGCGCGCCCCCTACCTCATGGGCCCCTGACGCTCCACCGACCTCAACTCCAACTCCATATATGCGTGTTCGGGGAGAAAAAAATCAGAGAGAAGGATTCATCACGTTTTACAATATGGAGCCGCCGCCAAGCCCTAAAACCTCTCAGGAGGGCTGATCTGGAATCCGTTCGGGGCTCCGGAGAGGGGAATCCGTCGCCGTCGTCATCATCAACCATCCTCCATCACCAATTTCATGATGCCCACCGCCGTGCGTGAGTAATTCCATCGTAGGCTTGCTGGACGGTGATGGGTTGGATAAGATCTATCATGTAATCGAGTTAGTTTTGTTAGGGTTTGATCCCTAGTATCCACTATGTTCTGAGATTGATGTTGCTATGACTTTGCTATGCTTAATGCTTGTCACTAGCGCCCGAGTGCCATGATTTCAGATCTGAACCTATTATGTTTTCATGAATATATGTGAGTTCTTGATCCTATCTTGCAAGTCTGTAGTCATCTACTATGTGTTATGATCCGGCAACCCCGAAGTGACAATAATCGGGACCACTCCCGGTGATGACCATAGTTTGAGGAGTTCATGTATTCACTATGTGTTAATGCTTTGGTCCGGTACTCTATTAAAAGGAGGCCTTAATATCCCTTAGTTTCCGCTAGGACCCCACTGCCACGGGAGGGTAGGACAAAAGATGTCATGCAAGTTCTTTTCCATAAGCACATATGACTATATTCGGAATACATGGCTACATTATATTGATGAATTGGAGCTAGTTCTGTGTCACCCTATGTTATGATTGTTACATGATGAACCGCATCCGGCATAATTCTCCATCACCGATCCAATGCCTACGAGCTTTTCACATATAGTTCTCCGCTTATTTACTTTTCCGTTGCTACTATTACAATCACTACAAAACCCAAAAATATTACTTTTGCTACCGTTACCGTTACTTCCATATTACTTTGCTACTAAATACTTTGCTGCAGATATTAAGTAATCCAGGTGTGGTTGAATTGACAACTCAACTGCTAATACTGGAGAATATTCTTTGGCTCCCCTTGTGTCGAATCAATAAATTTGGGTTGAATACTCTACCCTCGAAAACTGTTGCGATCCCCTATACTTGTGGGTTATCAGTCACCAAGACCCTCATGGAAGGCGGCGCAGGGCTTAACGTCCTATCCGTCGAGACATTCGACAGCCTTCAAGTGCCATACGATCAGCTTCATCCTACCAAGCCCTTCTCAGGAGTAACCGATGGTTCCACCACACCGATAGGGAAGGTCCGCCTCCCTGTCACCTTCAGAGAATGCAACAACTATCGCACCGAGCTCATCAACTTCGACGTCGCCCACATCCGTCTGCCATACAACGCCATCCTCGGGTACCCGGCCCTGGCCAAGTTCAGGGCAGTGACGCACCACGGCTACAACGTCCTCAAGATGCCAGGAAGTGGTGGGATCATCACAGTCCCCTGCAAGGAAAGAAATGCGGTGTGCTCCCTCGAGCGTGCCTTCCAAGCAGCATCAATTGAAGACCCCGACAACAATGCAGCACAGTACCCTCCTGAGGTCGTCCCCAAGAAGAAGAAGCAGCTACTCCGTGCCGGGCCTCAGGAGAGCTGCGCCGCAAGTGGTACCTCGTCAGGATCAGCGCCCGCACCTGGGGCGCCTCCTTCCCTCCCATAAGGAGGCGCGCCCGGCGCCCTCCTCGGACAGGGCTCGGGGGCTCTCTTCTGGAGGGCCTCAGACCTTGCCTACATCACGAGGGAGGCGCTCGGGCACCACGTGGAGGCGTGCTTCGCAGCACGTTTCCCTTAGGAAGACATCGGGCAAGGTGCGCCCAACGCTCAGGAGTTCATCGCTAAGACCACTCAGGAACTACAGGAAGCAAGAGCCATGCGCGGCGACCTCCGCTCACCTGGCGCAGCTCCCCATCCAGGCAAGGATGGCAGGTTGCACGTCTGCATCGACATCCCAGGGCTCAACAGAGCCGCATCTCAAGAGCTCTTCTGGCCTTCGCGCGTGGGATGTTGCGAGGGCCCACCTCACAGCTACGTTCGCATGCCTTTTGGCCTGCCGAGCATGGCGTCCGCCTTCCAGCGCAACCTGCAGAGCATCCTAGCGGCTCAGGAGGCCAGGCACCACGCAGTCCTGGCGGAGATGGAGACGGTCCTCAAGGAACGCTGACCCCTGAGCCTCCCCGAGGCTCGTGGTCCCGTGGCTCATGAGGAGCGACCCCTGCACCACGCATCTTCAACTGCCCCAACATCCCTCCAACAACAGAATCAGGTGAAATTTTCCAAGTTCATTTAGCTGGGAGCGCCCCTCGGGCTGCATCATTCCCAGGCCGCGTGGGTCCGTCCCTGTGGCATGTATCCCTTTACATTCTCAGCTTACTCTATTGGGGGCGCCCCTCAGGCTGCATCATCCCCAAGCCACTCGGGTCCGACCCAGTGGCATGTATCGTTCCTGCATTTACCTAAGCTAATCCGCTTTTCATGCTTAATCTATCAATGGCTATCACTTGCTTGATTGTCACCCACTACGGGAGTCGCGCGCCGATCGTCTTTCTTCAGGACCCTTCGTGTGAGAGAGCCTAGCACGACGTCTGTGCTCGGGACCGTCCCTGCAGCGTCGATAAATCCAACGGCCGATCTCTGTCTGGCGGGCCGGCCCCGTTCACGTCACCTCCTGGGGTTGTTGGTGCTTGGCCTTCTCACGCGATAACCTCAGGAGATTCGTTCGACGCAGGTTGTCTAACCACCTCGCAGGTCCGCCACTGCCATCAAGAATCAAGACCAGGCGCAACCTGCCTTGAGGTAGGGCCTCGTGAGTCCCACGCTGGCTCACGAGTGCCAGACACACCTCGTCTAGCCCTGCCATGCAAGCCACGTGTCAGGGTGGGGCTGTACACGCCCCGGGGGCTCTCCGCAGTAGGGAGTCCCCTCCCACGTACCAGTGGAAGCAACATGCTCCATGCTGGCCGTCAACACTGCCGAGGAGCGGCTATGCCCGTGCAAGTGTCGAAGCGCCATGCTCCGCGCTGGTGATAAACAACTGAAGGCAGCCCCACGGCCGTATCAACCTCAGGGAACCCTTGAGCTCAGTATCCGGCCTCACTGCAACACCTTCCCTCGGGAGAGTCGCGCGAGGGGGCTGGGCACGGGGGCTGCACTCGGGCTACGCCCAAGCGTACGCTGCCCAACCAGGTCTTCCGGACCTGGACGTCGCGCGCCCCTCCTGAGCTGAGCCTCGGCGAGGGCAAAGGTATGAAGTTCGTTTGCACATCAAGGGGGACTCCTGAGCTTCGCGACTCAGGAGCCTAACTGGTCACTTAGCCCCTCACTCCTTGGTTCCATCCTGGTCTCCGGTCGGCCCAACGGCAGCTGAGGTATGCGTGGGGCCGGGCCCTGCCGACGTAGAACACTAAACCTATTCCTGCACCTCCTTCCTATAAGTTGTTTGTGCGTTAAGGGGACTCCATAGCATTGCGACTCAGGAGCCTAACTGGCCACGTAGCCCCTCACTCCCTGGCCTCGTCCTGGTTTCCGGTCGAGTCAGCGGCGGCTGAGGTATGCGCAGGGTCGGGCTCTGCCGACGTAGAACGTAAAACAAACAGGAAGGAAATCGCAAAATCTCAAAGCAAATATTACAAGACATATTGTTCTCCGAATATCAAATGCAAGTTTAAACGCCTCCACGAGGCACGATACATGTTGTAGGAGTTTAAACAGGAAAGGAGCCGAGGAAGTCATCAACACCGCCGGCACCCACAAGAGGCGCTCCTTCCTTGGTAGCGTCGCCCTCACCTGTATCACCAGCCAGGGCTGCAGGAGCGAAGGCGTGGAACTTCTTCATGCAGCAGCGGCTGCGCAGTCCTTGTCGTCCACAGGCTCCAACAACTCGTCAAGGCGGGCGGTAGGATCGCGAAGATGGAGGTGGCTGAAGACGCGCGTCAGCGCAGCCGAGGAGAGGACGCGAGCTTCCTCCTCTGTCATGGGGCCAATACCGCACACGACCTCCTCAAGTGCCTCGACCAAGTAGGGAAGCAGTTGGGTGGGGCCGTCCTCATCGGTGGTCAGCGGCTTCTCCAGACCCTTCTCGTAGAGTGCCTTCAGCGCCACGCGAGACTTCTCCTCAAGGAGCGCGAATGCCGCACGGTCCTCGGCCAAGACCTTCGCCTTGGCGTCAAGTTCGGTCTTCTCCGCCTTCACCTTCTTCTCCAGCTCCTCCAGCCGGCCGCGCTCAGCGGCCTGCGCGCTCGCCGCCTGCTCCAGCTCGGCATCGCGACCCTAGACGGCGTCTTCCCGGGCCTTCATCTCCTCCTCCTCCACCTTGCGGCTGCGGGCTTCTTTTGCACGCTCGTTGCGCAGGGTATTCAGCTCGTCCTCCAGCGCCCAGCAGCGATCCTGAGCGGCCTCGACGTCCTTCAGTGCCGCCTCATGAGCAGCAGCTGCTTGGGCGGAAGCCTGCTTCTCCCTCTCGGAAGTCGCCGCGGCCTGGCTTAGCGTCGCTCGAACAGACGCGTCAGAATGAAGCCAGCCAGAGACCAGCTCCAGGCGCCCGGCTACCAGGTGGGAGTCGGCGCCCTGGAGATCTTCTTGCAGCTGAGCCATCTCCAAAAGGGCACGCTCCAAGACATCAGGGGAGGCAAAAGGACATGGAATCAGCAGTGCAGCTGGAGGAGGAGGAGAAGGTATCGTCACCACCGCATGGGAGACTGGGGGCTCCCGAGCCTTGGAGACCTCAGGAGCCGAGCCGGAAACCGGTGCCTTCGGAGCCTCCGGAGCCACTGACTCCTCCCGAGGATTCTTCCCCAGGCCTCGTGAGGACGACCGAGATGGAGAGATATGAGCACCAACACTGCCCTTCTCTACGAAGGGAGACGCAGCCGGAGCAGGAAGGTTGGTTCCGAGCGGCACCACCACCTCCTCCTTCCTCTTCTTCTTCGCAGGCGTCGACCCAATCGCACAACAGAGAAGCGTCAAGGTCAAGCAGCAGAAGCGAGAACGAAGCAAGGCAAGAGCACTTACTGGTCCACCCCGGTGTAGTCCACCCTCCTCTTTCTAAACTTGAAGCCCGAGAGCCTCCCAGCTTAGGGCGCGGGCGCACAGACACCAGGAGAAGAAGAAGGAACATCAGATGGGCCGGAAGCGGCTCCAGGCGGCATTGGAGCAGAAGCAGCGTCTCGGAAGATCAGCGCCGACCCACCCCTCGTCGGGACCGCGGGCGGCTCCCCCTTCTCCTGGGGGACGTCGGCCCCGTCGTCGTCAAGAAGGGTGCGGAGGATGTCGGCCTTGCTCAGGGGGGAGGTCTCCCCCATCCCCTCGAGAGTCGCTTCTGAGTCGCGCTCCTTGTCTTCCTCTTCTTATTCCCCCTTGCGGGAGTCGTCAGAAGACACGTCCACCAGCGTCGACGCCTCCGGGACCACAAGGGGCGCCGGCGGCTCCAGGCCGTGCTCGTCAAAGGAGGGCATGGCGGCCACAACCTGTGCCCCGTCCTTGTGACAGAACAAGGGAATGGTGGCACTCGACGGATACTCTTGGTCGTCCCCGACCAGGAGGCGGAGAGCTACAGCCAGCTCTGAAGGAAATATGCCCTAGAGGCAATAATAAAGTTATTATTTATTTCCTTATATCATGATAAATGTTTATTATTCATGCTAGAATTGTATTAACCGGAAACATAATACATGTGTGAATACATAGACAAACAGATAGTCACTAGTATGCCTCTACAAGACTAGCTCATTGATCGAAGATGGTTGTGTTTCCTAACCATAGACATGTGTTGTCATTTGATTAATGGGATCACATCATTAGGAGAATGATGTGATTGACATGACCCATTTCATTAGCTTAGCACTTGATCGTTTAGTATGTTGCTTATGCTTTCTTCATGACTTATACAAAGTTCCTGCAACTATGAGATTATGCAACTCCCGTTTACCGGAGGAACACTTTGTGTGCTACCAAACGTCACAACGTAACTGGGTGATTATAAAGGTACTCTACAGGTGTCTCCAAAAGTATATGTTGAGTTGGCATAAATCGAGATTAGGTTTTGTCACTCCGATTGTCGGAGAGGTATCTCTGGGCCTTCTCGGTAATACACATCACATAAGCCTTGCAAGCATTGCAACTAATGAGTTAGTTGTGAGATGATGTATTACGGAACGAGTAAAGAGACTTACCGTAACGAGATTGAACTAGGTATTGATACCGACGATCGAATCTCGGGTAAGTAACATACCAATGACAAAAGGAACAACGTATATCGTTATGCGGTTTGACCGATAAAGATCTTCGTAGAATATGTAGGAACCAATATGGGCATCCAGGTTCCGCTATTGGTTATTGACCGAGAATGGTTCTAGGTCATGTCTACATAGTTCTCGAACCCGTAGGGTCCGCACGCTTAACGTTTCGATGACAGTTCATTATGAGTTTATAAGTATTGATGTACCGAAGGTTGTTCGGAGTCCCGGATGTGATCACGGACATGACGAGGAGTCTCGAAATGGTCGAGACATAAAGAATGATATATTGGAAGCCTATGTTTGGACTTCGGAAAGGTTCCGGATGAAAACAGGAAGTTACCGGAACACCGGGGTTACCGGAACCCCCCGGGGGGTCTATGGGCCTTGATGGGCCATAAGAGAGAAGAGGAAGGGCCGCCAGCAGGCGGGCGCCCCTCCCCTCTAGTCCGAATAGGACAGGAGAGGGGCGGCGCCTTCCTCTTCCCTCCTCCAATCCTAATCCAACTAGAGAGGGGAGTCCTACTCCCGGTGGGAGTAGGACTCCTCCAGGCGCGCCTCCCCTAGGGCTGGCCGCACCCCCCCTTGGCTCCTTTATATACGGGGCAGGGGCACCCATGACACACAAGTTGATCTACGGATCGTTCCTTAGCCGTGTGCGGTGCCCCTTCCACCATATTCCACTTCGTCATATCGTCATGAGCTTAAGCGAAGCCCTGCACCGGAGAAGTCATATCGTCGCGGAGCTTAGGCGAAGCCCTGCGCCGGTGGAGCATCATCATCGTCACCACGCCGTCGGTTGTGGAACTCATCCCGACACTTTGCTGGATCGGAGTCCGGGATCGCCATCGAGCTGAACGTGTGCGTAACACGGAGGTGCCGACGCTCGGTGCTTGGATCGGTCGGATCGTGAAGACGACGACTACATCAACGCGTTGTTATAACGCTTCCGCTTTCGGTCTCACGAGGGTACGTGGACGGACTCTCCCTCTCGTTGCTATGCCATCACCATGGTCTTGCGTGTGCGTAGGAAATTTTTGAAATTACTACGTTACCCAACAAATGGCATCCGAGCCTGGTTTTATGCGTTGATGTCATATGCACGAGTAGAACACAAGTGAGTTGTGGGCGATATAAGTCATACTGCTTACCAGCATGTCATACTTTGGTTCAGCGGTATTGTGAGATGAAGCGGCCGGACCGACATTACGCCAGACGCTTACGCGAGAGTGGTTTCACCGCCCGAGCACTAGTTGCTTAAAGGTGACCGGCGGGTTTCGTCTCTCTCACTTTAGTTGAACTGAGTGTGGCTACGCCCGGTCCTTGCGAAGGTTAAAACAGCACCAACTTGACAAACTATCGTTGTGGTTTTGATGCGAGGTAAAAACGGTTCTTGCTCAGCCCGTAGCAGCCACGTAAAACTTGCAACAACAAAGTAGAGGACGCCTAACTTGTTTTTGCAGGGCATGATGTGATGTGATGTGGTCAAGACGTGATGCTATATTTTATTGTATGAGATGATCATGTTTTGTAACCGAAGTTATCGGCAATTTGGCAGGAGCCATATGGTTGTCGCTTATTGTATGAAATGCAAAGCCATGTAATTGCTTTACTTTATCACTAAGCAGTAGCGATAGTCGAGAAGCAATAGTTGGCGAGACGACAACGATGCTACGATGGAGATCAAGGTGTCGCACCGGTGGCGATGGTGATCATGACGGTGCGGAGATGGAGATCACAAGCACAAGATGATGATGACCATATCATATCACTTATATTGATTGCATGTGATGTTTATCCTTTATGCATCTTATCTTGCTTTGATTGACGGTAGCATTATAAGATGATCTCTCACTAAAATTATCAAGAAGTGTTCTCCACGAGTATGCACCGTTGCTAAAAGTTCATAGTACCCGGACACCACGTGATGATTGGGTGTGATAAGTTCTACGTCCATCTACAACGGGTGCAAGCCAGTTTTGCACACGCAGAATACTCGAGTTAAACTTGACGAGCCTAGCATATGCAGATATGGCCTCGAACACGGAGACCGAAGGTCGAGCGTGAATCATATAGTAGATATGATCAACATAGTGATGTTCACCATTGAAACTACTCCATCTCACGTGATGATCGGACATGGTTTAGTTGATTTGGATCACGTAATCACTTAGATGACTAGAGAGATGTCTGTCTAAGTGGGAGTTTTTAATATGATTAATTGAACTTAAATTTATCATGAACTTAGTACCGATAGTATTTTGCTTGTCTATGTTTCTTTGTAGATAGATGGCTCGTCTTTGTTGTTCCGTTGAATTTTAATGCGTTCCTTGAGAAAGCAAAGTTGAAAGATGATGGTAGCAATTACACGGACTGGGTCCGTGACTTGAGGATTATCCTCATTGCTGCACGGAAGAATTACGTCCCGAAGCACCGCTGGGTGCCGTGCTTGCTGCAGAGCAACGCCGAAGTTGTGAACGTCGCGCGAGCAAAGCTGATGACTACTCTATAGTTCGAGTGTGCCATGCTTTACGGCTTAGAACCAGGTCTTCAACGACGTTTTGAACGTCATGGAGCATATGAGATGTTCCAGGAGTTGAAGTTAATATTTCAAGCAAATGCCCGGATTGAGAGATATGAAGTCTCCAATAAGTTCTATAGCTGCAAGATGGAGGAGAATAGTTCTGTCAGTGAGCACATACTCAAAATGTCTGGGTATAATAATCACTTAATTCAGCTGGGAGTTAATCTTCCGGATGATAGTGTCATTGACAGAATTCTCCAATCATTGCCACCAAGCTACAAGAGCTTCGTGATGAACTATAATATGCAAGGGATGACTAAGACAATTTCCTGAGCTCTTCGCAATGCTAAAAGCCGCGGAGGTAGAAATCAAGAAAGAGCATCAAGTGTTGATGGTCAACAAGACCACTAGTTTCAAGAAAAAGGGCAAAGGAAAGAAGAAGGGAAACTTCAAAAAGAACAGCAAGAAAGTTGCTGATCAAGAGAAGAAACCCAAGTCTGGACCTAAGCCTGAAATCGAGTGTTTTACCGCAAGCGATCGACTTCGGAAGCGGAACTGCCCCAAGTATTTGGCGGATAAGAAGGATGGCAAGGTGAACAATGGTATATGTTATATACATGTTATTGATGTGTACCTTACTAGAGCTCGTAGTAGCACTGGTATTTGATCTGGTTCATTGCTAATATTTGCAACTCAAACAGGGACTACGGAATAGACGAGCATCGCAAAGGACGAGGTGACGATGCGCGTGGGAAATGGTTCCAAAGTCAATGTGATCGCGGTCGGCACACTACCTCTACATCTACCTTCGGATTAGTTTTAGACCTAAATAATTGTTATTTGGTGCCGCGTTGAGCATGAACATTATATCTGGATCTTGTTTGATGCGAGACGGTTATTCATTTAAATCAGAGAATAATGGTTGTTCTATTTATATGAGTAATATCTTTTATGGTCATGCACCCTTGAAGAATGGTCTATTCCTATTGAATCTCGACAGTAGTGATACACATATTCATAATGTCGAAGCCAAAAGATGCAGAGTTGATAATGATAGTGCAACTTATTTGTGGCACTGCCGTTTAGGTCATATCGGTGTAAAACGCATGAAACAACTCCATACAGATGGACTTTTGGAATCACTTGATTATGAATCACTTGGTACTTGCGAACCGTGCCTCATGGGCAAGATGACTAAAACACCGTTCTCCGGTTGTATGGAGAGAGCAACAGACTTATTGGAAATCATACATACAGATGTATGTGGTCCGATGAATGTTGAAGCTCGTGGCGGATATCGTTATTTTCTCACCTTCACAGATGATTTAAGCAGATACGGGTATATCTACTTGATGAAGCATAAATCTGAAACATTTGAAAAGTTCAAAGAATTTCAGAGTGAAGTTGAAAATCATCGTAACAAGAAAATAAAGTTTCTACGATCTGATCGTGGAGGAGAATATTTGAGTTACGAGTTTGGTCTACATTTGAAGCAATGCGGAATAGTTTCGCAACTTACGCCACCGGGAACACCACAGCGTAATGGTGTGTCCGAACGTCGTAATCGTACTTTACTAGATATGGTGCGATCTATGATGTCTATATCCGATTTACCGCTATCGTTTTGGGGTTATGCTTTAGAGACGGCCGCATTCACGTTAAATAGGACACCGTCAAAATCCGCTGAGACGACGCCTTATGAACTATGGTTTAGCAAGAAACCAAAGTTGTCGCTTCGAAAGTTTGGGGTTGCGATGCTTATGTGAAAAAACTTCAACCCGATAAGCTTGAACCCAAATCGGAAAAATGTGTCTTCATAGGATACCCAAAGGAGACAATTGGGTATACCTTCTATCACAGATCCGAAGGCAAGACATTCGTTGCTAAGAATGGATCCTTTCTAGAGAAGGAGTTTCTCTCGAAAGAAGTGAGTGGGAGGAAAGTGGAACTTGATGAGGTAATAGTACCAACTCCTTATTGGAAAGTAGTTCATCACAGAAATCAGTTTACGTAACAACTACACCAGTTAGCGAGGAAGATAATGATAATGATCATGAAACTTCAGATCAAGTTGTCCTTGAATCAGAGATCAACCAGAATAAAATCCGCACTGAGTGGTACAGTAATCCTATTCGGAAGTCATGCTACTAGATCATGGTGAACCTACGAACTATGAAGAAGCGATGGTGAGCCCAGATTCCACAAGATGGCTTGAAGCCATGAAATCTGAGATGGGATCCATGTATGAGAACAAAGTATGGACTTTGGTAGACTTGCCCGATGATCGGCAAGCTATTGAGAATAAATGGATCTTTAAGAAGAAGACCGGCGCCGATGGTAATGTAACTGTCTACAAAGCTCGACTTGTTGCAAAAGGTTTTCGACAAGTTCAAGGGGTTGACTACGATGAGACTTTCTCACCCGTAGCGATGCTTAAGTCTGTCCGAATCATGTTAGCAATTGCCGCATTTTATGATTATGAAATTTGGCAAATGGATGTAAAACTGCATTCTTGATGGATTTCTAGAAGAAGAGTTGTATATGATGCAACCAGAAGGTTTTGTTGATCCAAAGGGTGCTAACAAAGTGTGCAAGCTCCAACGATCAATTTATGGTGCGGTGCAAGCCTCTCGGAGTTGGAATAAACGCTTTGATAGTGTGATCAAAGCATATGGTTTTATCTGAGACTTTAGAGAAGCTCTGTATTTACAAGAAAGTGAGTGGGAGCTCTGTAGCATTTCGATATTATATGTGGACGACATATTGTTGATTGGAAATGATATAGAATTTCTGGATAGCATAAAAGGATACTTGAATAAAAGTTTTTCAATGAAAGACCTCGGTGAAGCTGCTTACATATTGGGCATCAAGATCTATAGAGATAGATCAAGACGCTTAATTGGACTTTCACAAAGCACATACCTTGATAAAGTTTTGAAGAAGTTCAAAATGGATCAGGCAAAGAAAGGTTTTTTACCTGTATTACAAGGTATAAGATTGAGTCAGACTCAATGCCCGACCACAGCAGAAGATAGAGAAAATGAAAATGTTCCTATGCTTCAGCCATAGGCTCTATCATGTATGCAATGCTGTGTAACAGACACTGACGTATGCTTAGCTGTAAGCTTGGCAGGAAGGTACCAAAGTAATCCAGAGTGGATCACTGGACAGCGGTCAAGAACATCCTGAAATACCGAAAAGGACTAAGGATATGTTTCTCGTATATGGAGGTGACAAAGAGCTAGTCGTAAATGGTTACGCCGATGCAAGCTTTGACACTGATCCGGACGATTCTAAATCGCAAACCGGATCGTATTTTTATTAAACGGTGGAGCTGTCGGTTGGTGCAGTTCTAAACAAAGCGTCGTGGCGGGATCTACATGTGAAGCGGAGTACATAGCTGCTTCGAAGCAGCAAATGAAGGAGTCTGGATGAAAGAGTTCATTTCCGATCTAGTTGTCATACCTAGTGCATCGGGACCAATGAAGATCTTCTATGACAATCTTTGGTGCAATTGCCTTGGCAAAGGAATCCAGATTTCACAAGAGGACCAAGCATATCAAGAGACGCTTCAATTCCATTCGGGACCAAGTCCAAGTGGGAGACATAGAGATTTGCAAAATACATACGGATCTGAATGTTGCAGACCCGTTGACTAAGCCTCTTCCACGAGCAAAACATGATCAGCACCAAGACTCCATGGGTGTTAGAATCATTACTATGTAATCTAGATTATTGACTCTAGTGCAAGTGGGAGACTGAAGGAAATATGCCCTAGAGGCAATAATAAAGTTATTATTTATTTCCTTATATCATGATAAATGTTTATTATTCATGCTAGAATTGTATTAACCGGAAACATAATACATGTGTGAATACATAGACAAACAGATAGTCACTAGTATGCCTCTACAAGACTAGCTCATTGATCGAAGATGGTTGTGTTTCCTAACCATAGACATGTGTTGTCATTTGATTAATGGGATCACATCATTAGGAGAATGAAGTGATTGACATGACCCATTTCATTAGCTTAGCACTTGATCGTTTAGTATGTTGCTTATGCTTTCTTCATGACTTATACAAAGTTCCTGCAACTATGAGATTATGCAACTCCCGTTTACCGGAGGAACACTTTGTGTGCTACCAAACGTCACAACGTAACTGGGTGATTATAAAGGTACTCTACAGGTGTCTCCAAAAGTATATGTTGAGTTGGCATAAATCGAGATTAGGTTTTGTCACTCCGATTGTCGGAGAGGTATCTGGGCCTTCTCGGTAATACACATCACATAAGCCTTGCAAGCATTGCAACTAATGAGTTAGTTGTGAGATGATGTATTACGGAACGAGTAAAGAGACTTACGGTAGCGAGATTGAACTAGGTATTGGATACGGACGATCGAATCTCGGGTAAGTAACATACCGATGACAAAGGAACAACGTATATTGTTATGCGGTTTGACCGATAAAGATCTTAAGTAGAATATGTAGGAACCAATATGGGCATCCAGGTTCCGCTATTGGTTATTGACCGAGAATGGTTCTAGGTCATGTCTACATAGTTCTCGAACCCGTAGGGTCCCACGCTTAACGTTCGATGACAGTTCATTATGAGTTTATAAGTATTGATGTACCGAAGGTTGTTGAGTCCGGATGTGATCACGGACATGACGAGGAGTCTCGAAATGGTCGAGACATAAAGAATGATATATTGGAAGCCTATGTTTGGACTTGGAAGGTTCGGATGAAAACAGGAAGTTATTGGAACACCGGGGTTACGGAACCCCCCGGGGGGTCTATGGGCCTTATGGGCCATAAGAGAGAAGAGGAAGGGCCGGCCAGGCAGGCCGCGCGCCCCCCTCCCCCCTCTAGTCCGAATAGGACAAGGAGAGGGGCGGCGCCTTCCTCTTCCTCCTCCAATCCTAATCCAACTAGGAGGGGGGAGTCCTACTCCGGTGGGAGTAGGACTCCTCAGCGCCTCCCCTAGGGCTGGCCGCATCCCCCTTGGCTCCTTTATATACTGGGGCAGGGGCACCCCATGACACACAAGTTGATCTACGGATCGTTCCTTAGCCGCAGCGGTGCCCCTTCCACCATATTCCACTTGGTCATATCGTCATGAGCTTAGGCGAAGCCTGCTGCGGGAGAAGTCATATCGTCGCGGAGCTTAGGCGAAGCCCTGCGTCGGTGGAGCATCATCATCGTCACCACGCCGTCGTCTTGTGGAACTCATCCCGACACTTTGCTGGATCGAGTCCGGGGATCGTCATCGAGCTGAGCGTGTGCGAGAACTCGGAGGTGCCGTCGTTCGGTGCTTGGATCGGTCGGATCGTGAAGACGCGTCGACTACATCAACAGCGTTGTTATAACGCTTCGCTTTCGGTCTCACGAGGGTACATGGACGGACACTCAACCCTCTCGTTGCTATGCCATCACCATGGTCTTGCGTGTACGTAGGAAATTTTTTGAAATTACTACGTTACCCAACAAGCTCCTCGTCATACAGGGCACCTGGACTCAGGAAAAGCTTGTCTTCTTCTCCCCCAAGCATCCACAAGGGGCGCGAGCGCGCATGAAGCGAAGCCACCCGCAGCATCAGGAACTCCCTCAGGAGCATGGCTCTCGTCAGCTTTGCTGCCTTCACGTTGCCCGGCTTCAGGTTGGTGTTCATCTTCTCCAGCACCGACGTCGCCCGGTCATCAGTGAGCTTTGCACAAGACCACCCCTTGTTAGACTAAGGCATCTCCGTCGGCAACCTCAAGCGTGGGTGGACGCACTTGGCATCCATCATGACCCACTTGCTCCTGAAGCTGTCTGCCTTCTTCCCAGCCTTCGAGATCGCGTTGGCCTTGCCGGCCGCGATGAAATTGGCGCTCCCGGAGGTGCGGCCATCATTGATGCGGAGGAAGAAGAAGTGGCGTAGCAGAGCCACAGACAGCATCACGCCGACATACGCTTCGCAGCTGAAGGCGAAGATTGACAGAAGGAGAACAGAGTTGGGACGAAGATGTAGCGCCTACAGCCCATAATGGCCAAGAACCCCATAGAAGAAGTCGGAGAAGGGGGGAACTAGCCCCGCGACGATGCTGCTCATGAAGAAGGGGTAGAAGGTGCTATTCGGGGCCTCCGGCTCGGCGGAGCCTGCCCGGAGCTGGGTCTTCCCCCTCTCGTTGCTCTCCCCCGCCGCCAGAAAGCGCGTGGCAGCGAGGTTCTTCTCCGAGACGTTGGGCGCGTCCAGAGCCGGCTTATACCAAGCCGGCAACGAAGCAGCCTTGACCTTCCGGGACGCCATTGGTCGCTGATTCGGAAGGGGATGGGAGCAGATCTGGAGATTTCGGAAGCGAAGGGCGAGAAAGGGGATCTGGAGCAAGGCGAAAGGAAGCAATGAAGGCAAGCGTTGCCCAGACCAGCCTTTTGTCAGTCAGGCAGTTGCCGAGGCAGCGTGGGGAAGCGGAGACGCCCACGTCCAATCAATCGCCACGTGTCGACAAAGGCCACAGGCTGTTGGGGCCCGCGTCGCTCTGCACTTGCCCTTTGGCTTTGCCTCGAAGCCAAGTCCGAGCGCGCCTTAGGCCCGGGGCCTACTGTCGGCGTTCTGGGAACGGGGGTCCCCAGACTTGTCTGCCTGCGGCCCACAGTGTGGCTCTCCAAGCGGGCCCGTACGACCCATCTTCACCAGCAAGCACTCAAGACCCTGGCGAGGGGCCAAGCCTCGTGAGGCGGACGACACAAGACCTCCTTAGGGGTGGCCTCACCAGGCTGGCTCGCGAGGGGCGGAAAGATCAAGGGAAGGGGTACCTCGCGAGGTTTCCCGTGACGTAAGCCATGCCGACCAAGGCCAGGCGGGCGCCAGCGTTCGCAGTGTCCTTGCTTCCTCTTTGGTGCTAAGGGGGCGAGCACAGGCGATGAGTACCGAGGCATCAGGCAAAGGTTTCCATATCGGTGCAATGAGACCAAGACCAGCAGGACGGCAGGACGGAGGTCACCATGGAGCTCAAGACGGCGTCACCACCAGAGCCTTATGCAGGCGAAGACTACTTTTGTCAGGATAGCTTGTACTAGTTGTCTCCCTTCAAACTGGCCATTGTGGATTCCCTTCCCTCTCAATATTTGGGAAGAGGACCAGGGCCTCTATAAATAGGACTAGCCACCACAGTAGGAAGCAGCTGGAACTCAGCCCAAATGGATCGAGACCTTGACCAGCTCACCGAGCACAAGAACACCTCTCCTCAGGAGGTTGTTCTTCCCTTGTACTGTTCATCACCAGCCCAAGAGGCAATCCACCACCACCACACTGGAGTAGTGTATTACACCACATCGGTGGCCCAACCAGTATAAATCTTGTGTCCCTTGTGTTGCGAGTTCTTCGAGCTAGCCTTTGAGATCGCGGTGAGGGTGAGGGCGTGGTTTGGTAGGAGGAAATATTCGTGTGCACCCCAGTGTTAGAACCTCAATAGTTTTGCCGGAACCTGAAATCCGACAAGCTGCTCCAGCTCAGCATCACGGTCAGTCACTGCTTCTTCTTGAGCCTTCACCTTCTCCTCCCGCACCTCGAGCTGGCGAGCCATGGCAGCCCGTTCCATGCGCAGGTTCTCCAACTCGATCTCCGCCACCCTGCAGCGCTCCTTGGCGGCCTCGGCATCCTTCAGCGCCACCTCACGGGCGGCCGCGGCTTGGTCGACGGCCCGCTTGTCGTCCTCGGAAGCTGCCATGACCTGGCCCAACGCCGCCCTAACAGACGCATCGGAGTGCAGCCAAACTGAGATCAGCTCCAGGCGCCCCGCCACTAGGTGAGGTCAGCGCCTTGAAGACCATCCCGGAGCCAGGTCAGCGCAGAAAGAGCCTTCTCTAGAGCGTCGGGTGAAGCAGAAGAATCACGAGCTAGCGGTGTGATGGAAGGAGGAGGCAGCGTCATCGCCAAGATCTGCGAGTTGATGGCAGCAGAAGAAGAAGCCGGGAGCTCCAGAACCTGTGGGACCTCGGCCGGCAAGCTGAGAACGGGTGCCTCTAGAGCTGGCATGGCTATGGAGGTCACCCTCTCCTGGGGACGGTCCTCCGGGCCTCGCGAGGATGACGGGGCCGGAGAGGCGCAAGGGCTGTTGCCGCCCTTCTGCGCTGGAGGAGGTGTGGCCATGCCAAGCTGCTGGGTCCCCGAGGGTGCATCTGCTCCCTCCCTCTTCTTCTTCGCTGACAGCGTCAGCCTGACGATGCAAGAAGAGAACGTCAGGAAGCAGCGAGAGAAGTAGGAGCAACAACAAAATCAGGACAAGGTGCTAACTGGTCCATGTCGGCGTAGTCCCGCGGCATCTTCAGAAGCACGGAGCCTGGGGGCCTCGCAGCCAGGGGCGAAGGCATGTGAGTTCCAGGAGCAGATGAGGCCACGGCGGCCGGCCCGGCGGCAACACCGGTCGACGTCAAAACAGTGGCGCCACCTCGGGAGACCAATGCCGACCCGCTCTTCGTCGGAAACCTGGTCGACGGCTTCTTCGGGGGTGTCCACGGACTCGTGGTGACCCTAAGCGGGGCACAGGACTCCCTCACTGGATGGTCGCCAGCCTCATCATCATCAGGAAGGGCGCGGAGGATGTCCACCGCAAGAGGAGAGGTCTCCCCCTCCCCCTCCAGGGTCGCCTCCGAATCTGGCCTCTCCTCCTGGCCGGAATCGCCAGAAGACACCAGTACTGGGGCCACCATCTCCGTGGCCTCGGAAGGCGCTGGCGGCACGAGCCCGCGCCCATCAAAGACATGCATGGCGGCGGCCACCTTCGCCCCATCCGAGCGGCGGTACAAAGGAGGATGGGAAGCTGGCGGATACCCCTGATCGTCCCTGACCAGAAGACAGATGGCCGCGCCCAGCTCCTCTTCGGACAAGGCATCCAGGCATAGACGGAGGTCGTTCCCCTCGTCCCCAAGCTTCCACAGGGGGCGCGAGCGCGCCTGGAGCGGAGCTACGCGCTGCGCCAGGAACTCCTTCACGAGCATGGCCCCCATCAGCTTCTCTTCCCTTGGGTCGTCAGGCTTCAGGTCGACAGTCATCTTCTCCAACACCAGCTTCGCCTGGGGTCGGTAAGCTTCGCACGGAGCCATCTATCATGAGGCAAGGGCATCTCCATCGGCAGCACCAACCGAGGGTGGACACACTTGGCGTCCATAAGGACCAACTTGCTCCTGAAGCCCTCGGCCTTATTCCTGGCCTTCGAGATCGCGTTGGTCCCGGTAGCCACGACGAAGTTGGCGCACCCCGAGGGATGGCCTCCCTTTAGCCGGAGGTAGAAGAAGTGGCGAAGCAACGCCACGGACGACATCACCCCCGCAAATTCCTCGTAATAAAAGGAGAAAATTGACAGGAGGAGGACGGAGTTGGGATGGAGATGAAGGGCATGCAGCTGGTAGTGGTTGACGACGGCGTAGAAGAAGTCATAGAAAGGGGGGACCAGCCCCGCGACGATGCTATTCATGAAGAAGGGATAGAAGGTACTGCCTGAGGGCTCTGCCTCGCCGGAGCCTGCCCGGAGCGTGGTCTCCCCTGCTGGTACCGGCCCGCCATAATCCGGAGCATGGCGGCGAGATTCTTCTCCGAGACGCTCGGCGCGCTCAAGGCCGGCTCATACCAGGAAGGCGAGTTCGCTGCCTTCGCCATGTTGGGCGCCATTGGCTGCGGGCTCGGAGAAGAGTCCGTGTGGATCTGGAGTCTCTCGGGGCGAGAAGGAGAAAGGGGATCTGGAGTCATGCGAAAGAAGGCAATGAAGGCTCTGCAACATGCACCAGCCTTTTGTCAGGTGAGGACGATTGCCGAGGCAGCATGGGGAAGCGGAGACGCTCACGCCCCTTTAGTTGCCACGCGTCATTCAAGGCCGCAGGCTATTGGGGCCCGCGGTGCTCCGCACCTGCCCTTTAGCTTCGCCTTGAAGCCAAGAGCGAGCGCGCCTTGGGCCCGGGGGCTACTGTCGGCGTCCTGGGAATGGGGGTACCCAGACTTGCATACCTGCGGCCCAGGGCACGGCTCCACCAACGGCCTGGTATGGCCCATCTTCATCAGCAACCACTCAAGACCCTCGCGAGGGGCCAAACCTCGCGAGGCAGACGACACAAGACCTCCTCAGGGGCGGCCTTACTAGGCTGGCTCCCGAGGAGCGAAGATATCAATGCAAGGGGCACCTCGCGAGGTGCGCGTGACATGAGCTGTGACGATCAAGGCCAGGCGGGCGCCAGCGGGCGCAGAGTACCAGTTGCCTCTTTGGTGCTAAAGGGGCAAGCGCAGGCGAGGAGTCCCAAGGCATCAGGCAAAGGTTTCCATATCGATGCAACGAGACCAAGACCAGCAAGACGGCATGACGGAGGTCACCGCGGAGCCCATGGCGGCGTCACCACCAGAGCCTTTGGCAGGCGAAGACCACCTTTTGTCAGGGTAGCTTGTACTAGTTATCTCCCTTCAAACCTGGCCGTTGTGGGATCCCTTCCCGCCTAACATTTGGGAAGAGGACCAGGGCCTCTATAAATAGGACAAGCCACCACCATGGGGAGGCACCTCATCTTGGATTGGACTCATTCCACCAAGGCCAACTCACCAGCTCACCGAGTTCTAGAACACCTCTCCTTGGGAGGTTGTTCTTACCTTGTACTATTCATCCTTAGCCTACAAGGCAATCCACCACACCACACTGGAGTAGGGTATTACACCACAACGGTGGCCCGAACAAGTATAAACCCTTGTGTCTCTTATTCTTTGGGTTCGTGGAGCTAGGCCTTGAGATCGTTGCGAGAGCGAGCTAGGGAGAGAGAGATATTCATGCGCACCCCAGTGTTCAAACCTCAAGGGTTTGCCGGCACCCGTAATCCGACAGGGAGAAAGTTGGTGTTGGCGGTAGCAAGATTGTTGATGTTGATCGCCGTCCCGATCGTTGCCCCGGTGGCACTCTAGCGGCACCGGAAGCGAGGGGGAGAGCCCCCCCCCCAACTTCTTCTTCATCCTTGGCCTCCCCCCTAGATGGGGAGGAGAGTTACCCCTCTGGTCCTTGGTCTCCATGGCGGCGGAGGGGCGGGAGCCCCTCTAAGATTGGATCTCCCTCTCTGTTCTCTTCTGTTTCGCGTCCCCCTGATCTGGCCGAAAACCGTTTCTTATATTCCGGGAGATCCGTAACTCCGATTGCGCTGAGATTTTAACATGATTTTTTTTCTGGATATAAGCTTCCTTGAGCCTGAAGTAGAGCTCCAACCGACGTTCGAGGAGGGCACAACCTACCACCGCACGCCAGGGCCCTTTGGCGCGCCCTAGTGTCTTGTGGGCTGTGTGGGCCTCCGTTTGCGGTGATTCCAACTCCCAGGAATCACAAATATTCCAAAATAATTCTCCGTGAAATTTTATTGCATTTGGACTTTGTTTGATATACTCTATGATATAAAAAACATGCAAAAAACAGGAACTGGCACTGGGCACTGGATCATAGCGCGGGGGGTCGCGGCGAGCCCCCCGATCCCAGGAGCCCGTAGAATCTCGGGTGGACCACATCAGCGATCTCCCGGATGCCATCCTTGGGGAGATCATCTAGCTTCTCCTCACCAAGGATGGCTGGCGCACCCAAGTCCTCTCAACTCGGTGGTGCCCTCTATGGCGCGTCGTGCCCCTTAATCTCGACTGTCATCGGCTATATCTATTTAATGATTTTGAACTCCCCGAAGCCATCATATCCTCCCACGAGGGCTCCGTTCAAGGCCTCTGCATCCTGGCATGCTACCTGTGTATGCCCTGCATGGTGGATGCCTCGCTGAAATCCCATGAATTCACAGCACTACAGCTGCTTGAGTTCTAATATTCCCCTAGAAATCAAGTAGCACATACCGAACACCAAGTACTTGTGCCCTCAGCACCGATGTCCATCTCGTGGTTTTCCTCCTCTCTCCACACCGCCACCTTTGCGTTGTGCTACCTACCATACAATCTGGGACTAAACCTTCGACTTCCATGTCTCAAAAAGCTTTCACTTGTGTTGTTCATGTGTCGGAGGCCTCATTGCACATCATCATCCACTCCAGTTACCCTTCCCTGGAGTGCTTGGTGCTTGTTTTCACAGTTAGAATCGTTATCTCCAAATAAAGTCGGCTAACCTTATAACATTTGGAATTTGTTTTGGCGGAAGGGAGCTTATCATCGAAGATGCCCCTTCACTTCAAAGGTTGATCCTTGATTCTCGTTATTCACCGTCGGAAATAACTGCCGTCTCTGCACCTAAACTAGAGACCTTGGGTGTAATACATGATCTCGGTGCTAATTTCAAGATGGTGTTTGGCTCCATAATTCTTCAGGTACTATATATTATCATCTACACTTGTAATCATAAGCTGCATTTTAAAATTCTGTGCATAAGTTCTATATCGTCTTGGAGTACACTTTTTCTACTAATATTATGTTCTATGCTCAATGAAGAGTTTGTCCATGGATAGCCTATCTGGATTCTGCCAAGATCTTATATATCCATATGAATAGTTTTGATCTGAACAAGATTATTGGCTTGCTGCAATGCTTTTCATGTCTGGAGAAGTTGTATATAAAGGTGAAAATTTCACGCACATTGGAAGCCTGCATATAGTGTACTAGAATTAACCGTTCAGCTGTTGCTCTTCCGACACTCTTTTTTAGACCTTGATTGTTGTCAATATTCATGTCTATTTAGTCAATTGGACGGGGTAAAAAAGTTATAACCTATCAATGGATTCGTAAGCACAGGTATTTTATCAGTTCTCATGACATTCGATTGGAGACAATAACGCTGGAACAATATGTAGCCAACCATGCAAACACTAGATTTGTCACATTCTTCCTGTTGGATGCGAGGTTACTATTGTCCATCAGGCTTAAGTTTATCAGCAGCATGGTTTTGACGGATGGGTCTGTCGAAGAGCAAAAAAGGAGTTTCAGGTGGAAAAATGGCCTTATGAACATGTCGGGCTTCTATTTACAACATATTGTGGTCATAATCCAGTAAATTTTACGACCCATGATCATTCTATGGACCTGACCGATCCATTTGAGTATGACTGCCGAAAACAGTGCTGGAGTTAAATATTGTTGCCCTTTCAATCTGGGTTTTGTCTAAACCTAATGAACAATTAAACCTCGTGCTTTTGTATAGTTTGTAAGTTGGAGTTACATGTTTTTGGCCTTTTCAACTCGGTTGTGACTGTCATATTTTCTTTGAAACAAGGCAAATGGCTTGAAATTTTTTAACTAAGAGAGTAATATTGTAACAAATCCCAACCAAGGGAGATAACATCACTCTCGCCGGCTGCTTGAGCTCACTGTGCATTACAGAACCCAAGTGATTAGCCCCACCAACATTCACAAACTTATTTTGAACTAGCACACCAAATGGGCTGTAAATTTTCATAAGAAAGGCTGCATGGCCGTGATAGATTTGGATTCTGACATTTGGTACCCACGAGGAAAAGCCTACCCAAGGTGGTGTCGACTTACTAGTTAACACACGGTTCTACTTCCGAGTCGTTGGGTTGAAATCCAAGATCTATCATGTATCTTATATCTCTTGTCTTCTTCCTCCAGCCGCCCAAACCAAACCACCCAGTCGGTTCCACCTGCTCCCGCGTCCCGCCTCCCACGGCTGGCTGCGCCTCCGCCGCCCTACCGTACCCTCAAACGTTGGCCAGTCCATCCCTCTATTCCGCCACACGTCCTGTTATTCTTCGGCGATGTCAGCCCCAACACGCACCCGCACCCGAACCAGTCAACCCTCGTACTCCCCTCCGCCTGCGACTAGACTGTTGCATCTTCCACGGCTCCTGTTTGTTCCCGTCTGAAGCCTCGCCGTCGTCCTCCACCTTGGTTCACTCGCCATGCGCGGTGCGCCGCTGTCTGGCATTGTCAACGTGGTTAACAACCAAGAATAAGGAGATGACTGTACTTGGAGAGGATGACAGTAGGGACCCACCAGGGTCATGGCATTACGCAAGAAAGTGCTTTGTCATTACAAGCCAAAAAAATGGTTCCTCCTAATGGTTGGACATCTGGGTCCCACGCAATTGTCAACATTGTCAATAAACGAGAGAATTACACAACGAGCGGCTGACACCCGGGACCCAGCAAGCAATTTTTATTTACTTTCTTTAAAGAACAAGAAGTTGTTATTTACTAGTTTTACAGATAGATCAGGGTAATAATGGGGCTGTGCCGGGGATGTGGCTCGTCTAGCCAGGGTTTTATTTTATGTTTACCACATGATGAGCCCAGTAGTGTTTTTTTCTTTCTGAAAATGGCTAGCCCAGTTCAACTTTTTTTTAGAGAAATACCCAACGAAGGCCTACTTGCTTTCTCAGCCCTGTTGGGCTGCAAATCTTTCAAGACGAGAGCGATGTATTCGCTAGCCCAGAAAATGAAGTAGTAAGAAATGGGATGTAAATTTAAAAACACGGCAAGCCGGCAATTAGTTTCAAATATCATTTTTTTAGATTACGAGATTTCGAATCAGGGAAAATTATGTTGGATTTTAAATTGATATAGATTTATTATTTTAAAGTTAATTTGAACGTGATTTGAAATTTTGGGATTAAAAACAGTTCGGACCGCACCAAAATATGAAAATTTCATTGAATTTCTAACCATGGACAGAATATGGAATGTAATGGTAACAAAAGAATATGGGCTTCAAAAAAATCCTTAAGAATTAGCCAATGGGCAGTACATTTATTAGCAATAATGGCAAATGGGTTGTATGTTGTTTTCCACATATTTGAGGTTGACTTGTGGGCCAACTAGGTTGACGCGCACGCAAGGCCGTGTCAACTGAGTCAACAAACGAGAGCAGTGACTGTTGGATGTCCATCCAACGGCCGTCGTGCTTCTTCAATCTCTGTTGTTCCTGCTCCAGCCTCTCAAACCAACGCCAGCGGGACTACCTGCTCCCTCCTCCTGTGGCCGACTGTGCTACCGCGCAGGCCTCACCGCCCCACCCTAATCCCATCGCTGGCCTGGCCATCCATCTACTCACCCACACCTGCTGTTATACTCTGGCGATGGCAGACAAACCAGTAAACCCTCATACTCCCCTCCGCGTGGGAAACAACTGCTGAGTCTTCGTTGGCTCCGTGTCGTTCCCTTCCTAGGCCTCGCCCTTGTCCACCGCCCTGGTGCTCTTGGTGCGGCGTGGTCAACGTGGTCAACGTACAACATCCATCGGAAGAGGACTGTACGTGGAGAGGCTAACAGCTGGGTCCATGGCCGCATGCAAGGAATTGCCTCCTTATTACGCGCAAAATAATGATCCCTCCACCTGATAGTCGGGACCCACCAGAAGGGCCTGTGTATTTCGGGAAAAAATGTTCCTCCCGCTGACAACTCGGACCCACCAGCTATATGTTCGCACTCAAGGCATGTGACTCCTTATTACGCACAAAAAAAATGAATACTCCCCATGCTAGCTGGGACCCACCATATTTCGAGGCTGACTTGTGGGCCTACGTACTAAGCTGACGCGGACGGATGGCTTTGTCAACTTGTTGACATAACATTTTGGCACGGTCAAGAACTTATTTAAGATGGACTCAAATGGAGAAGTGATCTACATGAAAGAGTTCTGTATTGTTGATGTGAACATCTTTGAAGTTTGGGCCATCTCCGTCCGATTTCATCTCGAAGGCCGAAACTATCACTACTGGAATCAGCTACTTTGCCATCTGCCAGCTCTTTGCCATCTACTAGCAGACGGCAAAGAAGCTCTTTGCCATCAGCTACACAAAAGCAGACGGCAAAGAACAGGCTGATGGCAAAGAAAGTCTTTGCCATCAGCTAGTTCTTTGTCGTCGGCTAGCAGACGGCAAAGATTCTTTGCCGTCGGCTAGTAGACGGCAAAGAGGGAGGGGCCCCCACTAAGGAGCTGCTTAAAAATACTTAACGACAAAGAGCAAAAAAGCGGACGGCAAAGAGGGCGGACGACAAACATTTAACATATCTAACGGCGCGCCCCACCCCGCCCCTCTCTCTCTGTTTCTCTCCCTGCTCCCACACGCGCGTCGCCGCCCCCACCACTTGCCGCCGCCCGGTTGCCCCATCGCCCCGCCGCCCCACCGTCCCCCCGCCCCATCGCCCCACCCCCCGCCCGTCGCCCCCGCCGCCCCGCTGCCTCGCGCTGCCTTGCCCCCCGGCGCCCCCGCCCCACCGCCTGGGCCCGGCGCCGACGCCCAGCCGCCCTGCCTCCTCCTCCACCTCCCCGCCTCATCATCGCCTTGCTTGGCTTGTGTCGCCTAACGGCCCCCCTGTCGCCCGCCACCCTGCCGTCTCGGCGCCGCAGGCCACGGCGCCTGCCCCCACGCCCCACCGCCTGGGCCCGGGTGCCGCCCAGTCCCAGCCCGCCCACCTCCTCCTCCCGGCCCAGGTGAGCTCTACCTCCTTTGTTTTTCCTTTTTTTCTGTTTTTTTAGTTTTAGGTTTATGTTTAGTTTAGATTTAGTTTTAGTTTTAGTTTTAGGTTTAGTTTTAGGTTTAGGTTTGGTTTTAGTTTAGTTTTAGGTTTAGATTTAGTTTTTCTTTTTTTCTGTTTTTTAGTTTTAAGTTTATGTTTAGTTTAGATTTAGTTTTAGTTTTAGTTTTAGATTTAGGTTTAGTTTTAGGTTTAGTTCCATTTTAGGAAAAGAAGAAGAAGAATAAAAAACAGGAGAGGAGGAGAAGAAGAAGAGGAAAAAGGAAAGGAAGAAGAAGAAGAGGAGGAGGAGAAGAAAAAAGAAGAAGAGGAAGAAGAAGAAGAAAAAAGAGGAGAGGAGGAGAAGAAGAAGAGGAAAAAGGAAAGGAGGAGGAACAAGAAGAAGAAGAAGAAGAAGAAGAAGAAGGAAAAAAGGAAGAAAAGGAAGAAAAGGAAGAAGAGGAAGAAAAAGAAAAGGAAAAAAGAGGAAAAAAACCCGACCCGACACGGCACCCCGACCCCGACCCGGCACCCCGACACGACACCCGACCCCGAGACCCCGACCCCGACCCCAACCCCGACACCGACACCCCGACCCCGAGCCTGACCCGACACCCCGACCCCGACACCGACAACGACCCCGACACCGACACCCCGACCCCGAGCTTGACCCGACACCCCGACACCGACACCGACACGATAACACCTCGACCCGACCCGCACCCGACCAGACACCCGACCCGAGACCCCGACCCCGACCCCGACACGGCACCCCGACACCGACACGACACCTCGACCCCCGACACCTCCCGAAAAGGTGTTCTTTGGCCTTCCAGAGGCCGACGGGGTCATATATTTGTGAATTATTAGTTAGGTCATATATTTTTCGATATTGTTATGAAAAACATCATATATAATTGTGTTGATCGGGTAGTTTTAAATGTGCAGTTGTTTCATCGCTGAGAGGTTTGGTGTTCGACGACCTCGCCGTGCGTTTGATTTGAGCTCGCTTCTTCGCTCATGGGTGAGCACAAATGACATGTCCTCCTCCCCATTAATTATTTGATCTATTCGATGAAACTTGATAGCTAGCTATATATGTGTCTTGAATCATCAAGATATCGTAATCAATATGTGTCTCCCATTCGAAAGCGTCATAGTTATAAATATGCATGCATTTGCATATTTATAACCTTGATTCTTTCGAATTGTCCAACGCTATCCATGGACAGCCCGAGTATGTGTAGATTGGGTTCGTTTTCCCATATGCTTTGCTCGGGATCCGACGCATACATTTTTTCAGTGCCTCCCCTGTTGTTCTCCGGGTACACATCCTCTCTGTTTATTGCAGAGACGTGTATCAGGAGGACAGCGGGGAGGTGCTGCCGAAATTTTGCGTCGGATCCGGAGCATAGCATGGGAAAATGAACCCAATCTACACATACACGGGTGGGATTAGGACCTATCATTACCTATTAGAGTGTAGGTTGCTTGGACGTAATAAAATTGACAAAGTAGATCAACTGATGAATATAGACATGGTGATTTACATATATAATTGTTGTGTGTCCAGAGCTCGAAAGTCAAGATGAGTGATCGCGTGGATGTATACCGGTCACACTGGTCGAACAAATGGAGCGCTGAATGGTTCACAAAACCAAGGGTTTGTGCAAGCCGATTGCAAATGGCCGAAGAAAACCGTGCCCTGTTTACGGTGCGGCAATTGGGAAAAGAGGATGAGGCTGAAATGGGCAAACACCAAGAAGAGTGGTTTTACGCCCGATTATATGGTGTGGACATTTCATGGTGAGTTCTGCCTAACGTGACCGAGCTGAGGTGGATCATCGCCGCACCGACGAGCATGGTACCGGATGGAAAACATGGTGCAAGACTATGATGATGCTCGGGATTCGACGAGGAGATGGAGGAATCTGCAAAGGCCTTCAATGAAATGTTGAGTCTTCAAAACGTCCGCTCCACGAGCACACCGAGCTTTGTCGGTTGGATGCCATCTCACAAGTAATGGCTCAAGGCTCGATTCAACTTGGGCAGAGAATGCTATGACGCAATTATGACAAGATTTGGGCGCTTTCTACCCAAAGGCCATGTAATGCCCGCAAACCTGTACCAGTCGAACAAAATCCTCCCGTGTAATCAAGATGCCCTATGAGAAGATACATGCCTGTGAGAAAGGATGTGCCTTATTTAGGCTTGACTATGCGGACTTGAACTATTGTCCCATTTGCAAGTCTTCCGTATATTGTGGTAGACAACGGTATGGGTGAGAAGACACAGGCCAAAATCCCCGTTAGTGTTCTTCGGTATATGCCAATCGTACCAAGACTTCAACGTCTTTTCATGGTCGAAGAGACGGCCAGATAGATGACATGGCACAAAACAGGCAAAAGAACCGAACTAGATACATATGGGAATCTGATGATGGTACACACATCGGATGGTGTTGCGTGGAAAAAGTTGTAGCGACCTGGCTGTACTTCCGCTTGCGGATTTCTATCTGCTGCTGCTTGCCTTCAAGAATGGTGGCCTTGTCTACCAGCTCCTGGTAGTTGTTGAAGGTAGCCACAATAAGCTGCATGCTCAGTTCATCATTGAGTCCCTCAAGGAACTTCTCCTGCTTTGCGGCATCTGTGGCCACATCATCAGGGGCATAGCGAGCGAGCTTGCTGAATTCATCCACGTACTGTGCCACAGTACGGTTCCCCTGGCATAAGTTACGGAACTCACGCTTCTTCAGACTCATGGCTCCAGCTGAGACATGAGCGGTGCGGAAGGCCTGCTGGAACTGATCCCATGTAATGGCACCAATGGGATAGGTGGCGGTGTAGTTCTCCCACCAAGAAGCTGCAGGTCCATCCAGTTGATGCGCGGCAAAGCGCACCTTCTCAGCATCAGTGCATCCCACAGTGATTAGCTCTCTTCCGACTTTGCGGAGCCAATCATGAGCCACAATCGGCTCAGTGCTACTAGAGAACACTGGCGGATTCAGTCTCAGAAATCGAGTCAAGTTGTCCACAGGAGGTGGTGGCGGTGGATTGTTGGCGTTGTTGTTCTGGTTCTGGATAAGGAGCTGCATAAGTGCATTCTCCTGTTGGAGCAGCTGGGTGAGCTCCGGCGGGAAACCAGTGTCACGTCTCGGAGGCATCTGGTGTTTTGGAGTGGATGAGAAAATTAGAATAGAACAATGGTCTATGAGAAATAACACTACCCATATGAATGCACAATCAAAACACACCAATTATTTATTCATACCACTCAAACATGGTTCAATCTCGATTACAAAAGCTCATGACTAATCGAAATATCGGCCTAACTGATCGACGAAAAAGTAAAAGATAACATGGTGGTCGACTAAAAAGTCTTCATCAATGGCGCCTCCTCTTGTGGCTTCCTTCAGTGGAACTCCCTTCAAAATCCTGATCATTGCTCACGAGGGGTCCTTCATCTCCACTCGGATAAAGGTCCTCTCCCAAGTCCATCTTTTCCTCTATCGCGGCAAGCTTCATCTTCAGGTCGTCGACTGTCTCCATGAAGTCCGCGACTTCTTCCTCATGGTTAAGGAAGTCTGCGTGCCTTCTCCTCCAGTTCCATTCGCGGAACAAAAGCTTCCTGTGTGTTCGAGTTACGGGAAGTCTGAATCTCCGTCTCTCGAGAAGACACTCCAAGTCTGGATGTACGAGAGAGTGGAGTCGTCCTCAACGGTACGGATGATATCTCCATTCTCGCGCTCTGAGAAACCATGGCGAGTCCGAGGGATCGAGCTCGCCCTCAGATCCTCTCGGAGATGTCCAAGTGCTCGATAGATAGCCACGCCCTTCCGATGATCCAGTTGAACTCGGTGAACTCAAAGTCAATAGGCTCCGTGTGTCCTCGAAGGTTCTCCCCGGATATGCACCTCTATCCTGTAGCGGGTGTCCGCTCGGAAGTGCGTTGGTTGGCTTCCGGTGATCGAGGGTAGAGCAATCTTCAGCTTCTTCACCATCTGGACCAGCTTCTCGCCAAGGGCATCGCCTCATCGTGGCGTAACTCCGTAGCAAAACTGGGTGAACTCGACGCCATCTAGAATGTTGAAAATCGGAGAGGAGTTAGAAATGAATAGGGAGAATTACGGAATGATAAGGATAAAAGTAAATGGTCTCTTCCTATGGCTTTCCGATCCTAGGGGTTACGATCCACGGTCAGCGTGTGCTCGATACCATCTCTCAGAGCGACCTGACCCAAAATCGGTCAAATCTACGTATGCGTATTCATCCCAAGATCATCTTTGGTACTCACAAGACATCGATAAAGTAATCAAAGTTCAATCACACCTGAATATTATTACACGATTCTCATATAGAGTCTTTATTACAAGAGAATAAATTCGCTCAAGGCCAACTCATGAGAAATAAACTAATAACACTGCGGAAGCGTCGAAGATAAAGCGAGTCCATCCGACTCCAAAGGGCAATCGCTAAGCGCGGAGCGTAGCCTCACTCTGATCGAATATACCGCAACATAAGACGTTGCAGCCATGTAGGTCAGCTTTTGAATAAGTCGGCAAGTCATGAAGAACAACAATAATAAACTTACTATCACTATATGCATTTTGGCTGTGGAGCTCTAAGTTTCATCATTTTGCTAAAAGCAAATTTTTCCTACTATAGTGGACTTGCTTGCAAATTACTACAATTGTTGGTAGTTATAGAGATGGTTCCGCCAACCAATATCTCATTCCCAAATTATTAAGTCATAAACCCTCAAATTAATTCATTAGTTTTAGTGTTGAGATATCCGAATACTTCCAAGTTCCAGAGGCTCAAATGTCCGTAATCGGGACACGGCTAATCGATTAGATCTTTAACTCTGCAGAGGTTTGCGACTTTCCCGCAAGAATCATTCCTCCTTTAAAGTCTTCGCACTTCATGGTGTTTGAAGACGGACTAATGAAACAGGTCTTCCAAAGAGTTCTTCCTGCTACTGCCGTACCCATCCAATCCTACCGTTCTTCTACATCTCGTAGTACCGCCCAGCCAGCGTCACTACTAGGGTCAACCCAGCCGAGCCCATAATGGCTTGCGGCTGCATGTAAGCTTCCGGTCATGGGGCATCCATCCTTCTCTTCGTGGCTGGGTGAAGCTTTCCAAGATGTCATGGCGCTTCTCTATGCATCCCGCCAACCACTGGTTCTCCAGGTGCCCGTCAACCGCCCTCCACCCAAGAGTGAATTTCAAGTCCATCTTGATCATTGTAGTTCATGGGGTTGTCATCATCATTGACTCTCACATCTTTCTTATGAATTTCACTCAACAAAAACCCGCTCACGAGCATAGCAAAGTAAACTACTTATTCCGGGGTCATGGTAACAAGGGATTGGTTCATCCTACCACATGATACTACTCAAGTTTAATGACTTCAAATTTTCAACTACTGCATGCATGGTGGGTGGTGACAATTCTAATGCACAAAAACATAGGTATAGAAATAACATGATCAAAACTTGCCTTGCGATGATCCTCGTAAGCTAAAGATTCAGAGTAGCAAGCTTCAGACTCGGAAACTCTACCGAGACAAACAAATCACAATAAGCATATAGCATAGGATCACATAACACAATAGCATAACAAAGTAACATAGCACAACAAAACAACCAAATCAAAATCCAAAGGAAAAACTCAAAGAAAACCAATTCAAAGTTTTTCCTACTTCAAACAACAACTAAGAGTAGTTTTATATAACAAAATTTTCTCAACATAACCTAATCATGGTTTTAGGTTAACTAAACAGAAAGGATTTCATTAAACAACTAGGAGCAAAAAGAATTAATTAAAAAGCTATTACAAAACTCCTATTAGGCCTAATCCAATTTCTATTAAGAAAATAAAATAAAACTTTTATTAATTATAAATAAAAGTTCATCTATTAGAGTGACAGAAACTATCCTAGAATAATCAATCACAAGTTAAAATAAATTTATTTACTAATTAAAACATTAGGAAAACAGAGCTAGTTAATTAATTAAGATTAACAAGATTCTGCTTAAAACTATTTATTTATTAATCCTAAAATACCCAAGTTAATTTGTATGGTTTGGCAATGTCAAAATAAAGTTGGGACAAAAAGAATCATCCAAAAATAATTTTTCTAGCTCAAGTTCTAGCAGATTTACTATTCTGACTAAAACATAAATAAAGCCATTTTAATTAATTTTAACATAGCTAAATATATATTCTATAGAAACTTTAGAAAATTTGCAAACCAACAAAAAAATCACCTAAAAATAATAAACAGAATAAAAGATATGAATTTTTCAAAACAGAAACTATTCTGTTAAAACAGAAAATGAAATTAAAAAGAAAAAGGCCTAATGGGCCTAAACTGTGCCCTGCGCGTAATATAACCTAACCGGGCCTAGGTTTAAACTAAAACGGACCGGCTAAAATAAAAACCTAACTAACTAATAAACCAGACGAACCGGGCCGGTTTTCTTTAAAAAAGATACCCCTTCGGGGGTTCTAATCTACGCCGTCTATTTGGGATCGGACGGGGGAGGAAGTTTCCGGCGATGTACGGAGTTTGACGGCATGGGAAGCGAGAGAGGGGCGAGGGTCGGTGAGGTCGGGAAGTAGCCGGCCGGGTCTTGGGAGCTCAGGAGGGGTTTGGTGGAGTCGGGGTTGGTCGGGAGGCTAGGGGCGACGGCGACGAGTATGGTGGCGGCGGGAGCTTGGCTCAGCGAGCTCGTCTTGGGAGAGAGAGGGGTCCCGAGGGTAGGGGGAAATGGGGTGTGAGGCGACGGCTTTATAGCTGGGGCCTCGGCTAGCTTCGGGCGATCGGGCGATCGGGATCCGGATCCTTCGATCCGCGATCCAGCGGCGACAGCGTGGCGTGGGCGAGGGGAAGAAGATGGGGGCGGGGCCCGCGGTCAGTGAGAGAGAGAGAGAGGCGAGGCGAGCGGGTGGCCGATGCCAAAGGGGTTCGGGCGAGGGGCGAGGCCTGGTCGGGCGCTGGGCTGGCCAGTTGGCCAAGCGGGCCGGCTGGCTGGGCCAGGCTGGTGGGTGCGGCGCTGGCTGGGCCAGGGGGCCTAGCTGGCGCCTGGGGTGGGTTTTTTTCTTTTTTAAAATTTATTTTTTAAATAAAACAAAACAGAGTATAACTTTTAAAATATAAATATTTTATATAGGGTATATATATACCAAAATGATCAGGGAATATTCCTTTCATTTGAACATTTTTCCAAAGGAAAATCCAAACTTTATAAAAATCCATTTTTTCAAATTCAAATAAAATTCAGATTTGAATCCAAATCTTTTGGCAATGTTTTCCTCGATATTTTTGGAGTGTCATGTTTGCTCCTCTCATACTTTTGATCAAGTATTTATCGTGCTTAGTTTTTGAAATGTTTCCCACTTGCCAAAGTTTGAAATTCAAATTCAAAACTCAAAATTCTCTCAAACTTCAAATGGCATTCAAATTCAAACAGGATGCATAGGATGCTTAGCTATAATTGTAAAACATTCCAAATAGTAAATTTGGGATGTTACAAACCTACCCACCTTAAGATGAATCTCCCTCGAGATTCGGGTTGGCTAGCAATAGGTGCGGGTGATCTCAAGAAGGTCTTCTTGGCGCCTGTGTGGCTTCTTCCTCGGTGTGATGACTCCACAAGACCTTGCAAAATTTGATGACCTTGCTGCGGGTGACTCGCTCGCAGATCTCAAGAATTCGGACGGGTTTCTCCTTGTAGGTCATATCACCGCAAGCTGTATGGCCTCTAGGGCACCTTGTGTCTCTCGGCGGAACATCGGCCATGTCGGCATGACACTTCTTGGTGAGAAACATGGAAGACATCATGAACTCCGGACAATCCTTCCGGCAATTCCAACTTGTATGCAACTTCTCCACGACGTTCGAGGATTTTGTAGGGGCCAATGAATCGGGGTGCTAATTTTCCCTTGACTCCAAACCTCTTGATCCCACGAAGTGGAGACACACGAAGATATGCTCGGTCTCCGACTTCATAAGTCACTTCCTTGCGCTTACTGTCGGCATAACTCTTCTGTCTTGACTGTGCTATCTTGAGCCTGTCTCGAATCATCTTGACTTTCTCTTCGGAATCCCTGATAAGATCGGAACCGAAAAAAGATCGATCTCCCACATTATCCAACAGCAATGGTGTTCTGCACCTCCTTCCGTATAGAGCTTCGAAAGGGGCCATCTTCAAACTGGATTGATAACTGTTGTTGTATGAGAACTCTGCGTATGGCAAATTATCATCCCAGCTAGACCCATAGTCTAGTACACAAGCTCTCAACATGTCCTCCGTAATCTGATTGACTCTCTCGGTCCGTCCATCTGTCTCATGGATGAAAAGTTGTCTGAATTCCAGCCTCGCACTCCAAAGTTTCATGCAATCGCTTCCAAAACTTTGAGGTAAACTGTGTTCCTCTATCTGACATGATTTTCCTCGGAACTCCATGCAGACATACGATCCTGGTCATATATATCTTGGCCAACTTAGCACTGGTATAGGTAGTCTTCACAGGAATGAAGTGAGCTACCTTGGTCAAACGATCAACCACTACCCAGATAGAATCATAACCTGAACGTGTCCTGGGTAATCCTGTGATGAAATCCATTCCAAGTTTCTCCCATTTCCAATCGAGAATCGGCAAAGGTTGAAGTAACCCTGCTGGCTTTTGATGTTCTGCCTTTACACGTTGACAAACATCGCACACTGCTACGTACTCGGCAATATCCTTCTTCATACCTGTCCACCAGAAACTTTGCTTCAAATCCAGGTACATCTTGGTGTTGCCGGGGTGAATCGAGTACGGTGAATCATGAGCCTCCTGAAGAATTAGCTTCCTGAGCTCGGGATCATTGGGCACATAAATACGATCCTCGAACCAAATAGTTCCGTGCTCATCCTTACGGAATCCTTTAGCTTTTCCTTCATCCATCTTTTGCTTTATCTCATCAATTTCCTTGTCCGACTTCTGGGCTTCACGAATCCTTTCGGCCAAAGTGGACTGTACTTCCAGAGTTGCAACATATCCTCTCGAACTATCTCCGATCGGAGATCTCGAGGTCATCGACTAACTCCTGGGGTAATCCTCCTGCTGTAAGAGTATTCACATAACTCTTACGGCTCAAAGCATCTGCTACAACATTAGCTTTACCTGGGTGGTAATGCAATCTCATGTCATAGTCCTTTATCAACTCTAGCCATCTCCTCCGCTCGAGGTTCAATTCCTTCTGCGTGAAAATATACTTCAAGCTCTTGTGATCGTGTAAACATCACAACGGTTTCCGATGAGGAAATGTCTCCTGTGTTTTGAGTGCATGCACTACGGCTGCTAACTCCAAATCATGGGTGGCATAATTCATCTCATGAGGTCGTAGCTGTCCGGAGGCATAAGCTACAACTTTTCCTTCCTGCATCAAGTACTCCTCCGAGTCCTTGACGAGAAGCGTCACAATAGACTGGTATTCCTTGTGTATGTCCGCAGAATCAACATCGGGCTGTGACCAACCGTTTCTTTAATTCCTGAAAACTGGCTTCACATTCCTCGGTCCATACATACTTTGCTTCCTTCTTCAACAGTTCAGTCATGGGCTTGGCAATCTTCGAGAAGTTCTCAATGAACCTCCGATAATATCCTCGCGAGTCCGAGAAAGCTGCGGATCTCTTTGATCGAGGTGGGTGATCGCCAATCGGTGACCGATTCAACCTTGGCGGGATCAACTGCTATTCCTTCTCCTGAAATAACATGTCCGAGGAATCCAACTTCCTTCAGCCAAAATTCACATTTGCTGAACTTGGCATACAACCGATGTTCTCAAGTTTCTCCGTAACTAGACGCAAATGTTCCTTATGCTCTTCCTCGCTCTTGAGAAAATCAATATATCATCGATGAACACCACGACAAACTTGTCCAGATATTCCATAAACACCTTGTTCATCAAATTCATGAAGTACGCAGGAGCATTAGTCAATCCAAATGACATGACGGTATACTCATATAAACCATACCGTAGTGAATGCTGTTTTGGGTATATCCTTTTCACGGATCTTCAATCGATGATACCACGATCAAGATCGATCTTAGATAATACCTTGGCTCCTACTAGCTGATCAAACAAGTCATTAATCATCGGCAGAGGGTACTTGTTCTTGATGGTCACCGCTCAATGCACGATAATCCACAACCATCCTCAAGCTTCCATCCTTCTTCTCTACCAAAAGAACTGGGCTCCCCAAGGTGATGAGCTTGGACGAATATATCCTTTCTCCAATAACTCATTAATTTGATCCTTGATCTCTTTCAACTCATTCGTGGCATCCGATAAGGTCTCTTGGATATTGGGGCTGTGCCGCAATAGCTCGATCGAAACTCAATGTCCCTGTCCGGTGGCATTCTGGTAATTCCTCCTAAACACATCGGGAAATTCTTGCACCTCGGCACTTCCTCTGAACAACCCCGTGAGGGAATGCACTTGATTCTTCATCTGGCTGTGCTGGCTACATACTTGATCCTCTTCGCTCCGGTGGTGAGCAGAATAGACTTCTGGGCACAGTCTATGTTTCCTTCGAACTTTGTCAACCAATCCATGCCTAGGATTACATCCAAGGTCTGGGTTTCCAACACTATGAGGTCTGCGGGAAATTTATGGTTCCCGATGTTGAGGGTTGCGTGACAGCCTACGCCTGCCATCATTTCTCCTCCTGTGGAACTGACGCGAAGGGGGCTTCTAAGGGTTTTAGTGGGTAACCCGTACTTTTCCACAACTACCCTTGATATGAAAGAATGCGTTGCACCAGAATCAAAGAGTACCAAAACTGAACGTGAATTCAATAAAAACTTACCAACCATAGTGTCTGGCTGATCATAGACGTCCTCCACGTCGATGTGGTTCACCTGAGCACGAGGGAACGGATTGGGCTTCTTCGCTGAGCCTCCATTGCCATTTCCATTCCTCCGCTTGGCCTCCGGCGTCGGTGGCATAGTGCCTGCCTTCCGCACTTGAAGCGGTGATGTGGCTCAGATCCTTGAGTCGGGCAGAACGGTGCTGATTGCCATTACTGCTTCCATTGCCATTGCCATGGCTCGACTTGTTGTCCTGGCTGCGGTTGTTCCCATTTCTCCATGGTTATGACCTCCATGGTTATGATGGGTGTGCCCTCCCGAGTATGGTGCATAACGGGCTTCGCTGAGCTCCCGAGTTGTGCTTCCCCGGCTGTACTTCCGCTATGCTTTCTATCTGCTGCTGCTTGCCTTCAAGAATGGTGGCCTTGTCTACCAGCTCCGGTAGTTGTTGAAGGTAGCCACAATAAGCTGCATGCTCAGTTCATCATTGAGTCCCTCAAGGAACTTCTCCCGCTTATGCATCTGTGGCCACATCATCGGGGGCATAGCGAGCGAGCTTGCTGAATTCATCCATGTACTGTGCCACAGTACGATTCCCCTGGCGTAAGTTACGGAACTCACGCTTCTTCAGACTCATGGCTCCAGCTGAGACATGAGCGGTGCGGAAGGCCTGCTGGAACTGATCCCATGTAATGGCACCAATGGGATAGGTGGCGGTGTAGTTCTCCCACCAAGAAGCTGCAGGTCCATCCAGTTGATGCGCGGCAAAGCGCACCTTCTCAGCATCAGTGCATCCCACAGTGATTAGCTCTCTTCCGACTTTGCGGAGCCAATCATCAGCCACAATCGGCTCAGTGCTACTAGAGAACACTGGCGGATTCAGTCTCAGAAATCGAGTCAAGTTGTCCACAGGAGGTGGTGGCGGTGGATTGTTGGCGTTGTTGTTCTGGTTCTGGATAAGGAGCTGCATAAGTGCATTCTCCTGTTGGAGCAGCTGGGTGAGCTCCGGCGGGAAACCAGTGTCACGTCTCGGAGGCATCCGTGTTTTGGAGTGGATGAGAAAATTAGAATAGAACAATGGTCTATGAGAAATAACACTACCCATATGAATGCACAATCAAAACACACCAATTATTTATTCATACCACTCAAACATGGTTCAATCTCGATTACAAAAGCTCATGACTAATCGAAATATCGGCCTAACTGATCGACGAAAAAGTAAAAGATAACATGGTGGTCGACTAAAAAGTCTTCATCAATGGCGCCTCCTCTTGTGGCTTCCTTCAGTGGAACTCCCTTCAAAATCCTAATCATTGCTCACGAGGGGTCCTTCATCTCCACTCGGATAAAGGTCCTCTCCCAAGTCCATCTTTTCCTCTATCGCGGCAAGCTTCATCTTCAGGTCGTCGACTGTCTCCATGAAGTCCGCGACTTCTTCCTCATGGTTAAGGAATTCTGCGCGTGCCTTCTCCTCCAGTTCCAGTTCGCGGAACAAAAGCTTCCGGTGTGTCTTCGAGTTACGGCGAGTCTGAATCTCCCGTCTCCTGAGAAGACACTCCAAGTCCTGGATGTACGAGAGAGTGGAGTCGTCCTCAACGGTACGGATGATATCTCCATTCCTCGCTCTGCGAGAAACCATGGCGAGGTCTGAGGGATCGAGCTCGGCCTCAGACTCTCTCGGAGATGTCCAAGTGCTCGATAGATAGCCACGCCCTTCCGATGATCCAGCTTGAACTCGGTGAACTCAAAGTCAATAGGCTCCGTGTGTCCTCCGAAGGTTCTCCACAGGATATGCACCTCTATCTCATGAAGCGGGTGTCCGCGGAAGTGCGTTGGTTGGCTTCGGTGATCGAGGGTAGAGCAATCTTCAGCTTCTTCACCATCTGGACCAGCTTCCGCCAAGGGCATCGCCTCATCGGGTGGCGTAACTCCGTAGCAAACCTGGGGTGAACTCGACGGCCATCTAGAATGTTGAAAATCGGAGAGGAGTTAGAAATGAATAGGGGAGAATTACGGAATGATAAGGATAAAAGTAAATGGTCTCTTCCTATGGCTTTCCGATCCTAGGGGTTACGATCCTACGGTCAGCGTGTGCTCTGATACCATCTCTGTAGCGACCTGACCCAAAATCGGTCAAATCTCTGTGTCTGTACCATCCCAAGATCATCTTTGGTACTCACAAAGACATCGATAAAGTAATCAAAGTTCAACCACACCTGAATATTATTACGATTCTCATATAGAGTCTTTATTACAAGAGAATAAATTCGCTCAAGGCCAACTCATGAGAAATAAACTAATAACACTGCGGAAGCGTCGAAGATAAAGCGAGTCCATCCGACTCCAAAGGGCAATCGCCAAGCGGAGCGTAGCCTCACTCGATGGAATATACCTCTGCAACATAAGACGTTGCAGCCATGTAGGTCAGCTTTTTGAATAAGCTGGCAAGTCATGAAGAACAATAATAATAAACTTACTATCACTATATGCATTTTGGCTGTGGAGCTCTAAGTTTAATCATTTTGCGAAAAGCAAATTTTTTCCTACTACAGTGGACTTGCTTGCAAATTACTACAATTGTTGGTAGTTATAGAGATGGTTCCGCCAACCAATATCTCATTCCCAAATTATTAAGTCATAAACCCCTCAAATTAATTCATTAGTTTTAGTGTTGAGATATCCGAATACTTCCAAGTTCCAGAGGCTCAAAATGTCCGTAACCGGGGACACGGCTAATCGATTAGATCTTTAACTCTCGCAGAGGTTTGCGACTTTCCCGCAAGAATCATTCCCTCCTTTAAAGTCTTCGCACTTCATGGTGTTTGAAGACGGGACGAATGAAACAGGTCTTCCAAAGAGTTCTTCAGCTACTGCGGTACCCATCCAATCCTACCGTTCTTCTACATCTCGTAGTACCGTCCAGCCAGCGTCACTACTAGGGTCAACCCAGCCGAGCCCATAATGGCTTGCGGCTGCATGTAAGCTTCGGTCATGGGGCATCCATCCTTCTCTTCGTGGCTGGGTGAAGCTTTCCGCAAGATGTCATGGCGCTTCTCCATGCATCCCGGCCAACCACTGGGTTCTCGGTGGTGCCGTCACAACCGCCCTCCACCCAAGAGTGAATTTCAAGTCCATCTTGATCATTGTAGTTCATGGGGTTGTCATCTTCATTGACTCTCACATCTTGCTTATGAATTTCACTCAACAAAAACCCGTCTACGAGCATAGCAAAGTAAACTACTTCGTCCCGGGGGTCATGGTAACAAGGGGATTGGTTCATCCTACCACATGATACTACTCAAGTTTAATGACTTCAAATTTTCAACTACTGCATGCATGGTGGGGTGGTGACAATTCTAATGCACAAAAACATAGGTATAGAAATAACATGATCAAAACTTGCCTTGCTGATGATCCTCGTAAGCTAAAGATTCGTAGTAGCAAGCTTCGCACTCCGGAAACTCTACCGAGACAAAGAAATCACAATAAGCATATAGCATAGGATCACATAACACAATAGCATAACAAAGTAACATAGCACAACAAAACAACCAAATCAAAATCCAAAGGAAAAACTCAAAGAAAACCAATTCAAAGTTTTTCCTACTTCAAACAACAATTAAGAGTAGTTTTTATATAACAAAATTTTCTCAACATAACCTAATCATGGTTTTAGGTTAACTAAACAGAAAGGATTTCATTAAACAACTAGGAGCAAAAAGAATTAATTAAAAAGCTATTACAAAACTCCTATTAGGCCTAATCCAATTTCTATTAAGAAAAATAAAATAAAACTTTTATTAATTATAAATAAAAGTTCATCTATTAGAGTGACAGAAACTATCCTAGAATAATCAATCACAAGTTAAAAATAAATTTATTTACTAATTAAAACATTAGGAAAAGCAGTAGCTAGTTAATTAATTAAGATTAACAAGATTCTGCTTAAAACTATTTATTTATTAATCCTAAAATACCCAAGTTAATTTGTATGGTTTGGCAATGTCAAAATAAAGTTGGGACAAAAGAATCATCCAAAAATAATTTTTCTAGCTCAAGTTATAGCAGATTTACTATTCTGACTAAAACATAAATAAAGCCATTTTAATTAATTTTAACATAGCTAAATATATATTCTACAGAAACTTTAGAAAATTTGCAAACCAACAAAAAAAACACCTAAAAATAATAAACAGAATAAAAGATATGAATTTTTCAAAACAGAAACTATTACATTAAAACAGAAAATGAAATTAAAAGAAAAAGGCCTAATGGGCCTAAAGCTGTGCCCTCTAGCGTAATATAACCTAACGGGCCTAGGTTTAAACTAAAACGGACCGGCTAAAATAAAACCTAACTAACTAATAAACCGATTTAACCGGGCGGTTTTCTTTAAAGATACCCTTTGGGGTTCTAATTCACGCCTCTATTTGGGATCGGACGGGAGGAAGTTTCAGCGATGTATCGGAGTTCATGACGCATGGCGGCGCGGCGAGAGGCGGCGAGGGCTCAAGGCGTCGGAGGTCGGGAAGTAGCCGGCCGGTCAAAAGGGAGCTCGGGGAGGGGTTTGGTGGAGTCGGGGTTGGTCGGGGAGGGCTAGGGCGGCGACGGCGGCGAGTATGGCGGCGGGAGCTTGGCTCAGCGAGCTCGTCTTGAGGGAAAGAGAGGGGTCCGCGAGGGGTAGGGGGAAATGGGGTGCGGAGGCGACGGCTTTATGGCTGGGCCTCGGCTAGCTTCGGGCGATCGGGGCGATCGGGATCCCGGATCCCGGGATCCGCGATCAGCAATGGCGGCGACGGCATGGCGTGGGCGAGGGAAGAAGATGGGGCGGGCCCATGATCAGAGAGAGAGAGAGGCGAGGCGAGCGGGTGGCCGATGCCAAAGGGTTCGGGCGAGGGCGAGGCTCGGTCGGGGCTGGCTAGCCAGTTAATAGCGGGCACTGGCTGGGCAGCTGGTGGAGTCTTGTTGCTGGGCTGGGAGGGCCTAAGCTGGCGCTGGGTGGTTTTTTTCTTTTTAAAATTTATTTTTTAAAATAAAACAAAACAGAGTATAACTTTTAAAATATAAATATTTTATATAGGGTATATATATACCAAAATGATCAGGGGAATATTCCCTTTCATTTGAACATTTTTCCAAAGGCAAAATCCAAACTTTATAAAAATCCATTTTTTCAAATTCAAATAAAATTCAGATTTGAATCCAAATCTTTTGGCAATGTTTTCCTCTGATATTTTTGGAGTGTCATGTTTGCTCCTCTCATACTTTTGATCAAGTATTTATCAGGCTTAGTTTTTGAAATGTTTCCCACTTGCCAAAGTTTGAAATTCAAATTCAAAACTCAAAATTCTCTGAAACTTCAAATGGCATTCAAATTCAAACAGGATGCATAGGATGCTTAGCTATAATTGTAAAACATTCCAAATAGGAAATTTGGGATGTTACAAAAGTTTGATGAATTACATGCTGACAAAGCGGCAAATCCAAGGCATCCTCGAGTCGGCATCAGCACGGATGGGTTCAGTGTGTTTGGTACGACGGCAGCCCAATACAGTTGTTGGCCCGTATTTGTCATTCCACTCAATCTCCCCCCGGACAGATTATGCAAAGGAAGAATATTTTCCTGACGTTGATAGTTCCAGGGCCCAACTATCCGGGGGAAAATATGAATGTGTACATGCAGCCGCTTAAGGACGAATTGCAAGAAGCCTGGGATAATGGGTTCAAGATATACGACACCAATAGCAAACGGAACTTCATAATGTGTGTCTGGTACATGTACTCGACGCATGACTTGCGGCGTATGCGCTTATTCATTGGCTGGTGTGTGCATGGAAGGTTCCGTGCCCCACATGCAAGGGAGCTCTTGAGTTTCGTTATTTCAGCCGGCCGCAAGTTTTCTTGCTTCGACATGCATAGGCAGTTCCCGGATCCTCGCCATAAGTTCAGGAAAGACAAGAAGAACTTCATCGAGGTAGAGTTGTCAAAACTCGCACCACCTACATTGATGAAAGCCAATGCACCTGGATCGCTTAAACGCCTCGAGCTAGATCCACAGCGTCCGTGGTACTTCAAGGGTATAATACTAAGCACGCGTGGACTCACAAAACATGCTTATGGGATCTTCCTTACTTCAAAGACCTCCTTTGCCCACACAACATCGACGTGATGCACACTGAGAAGAATATCGCCGAGGCACTTTTTGGTACATTGTTCGGCAAAGACGGGAAGTCAAAGGATAATACTAAGGCTAGAGTCGATCTGGAGGCGCTATGTGATAGGCCGTTACAAAACATTAGAACCGAAAGGAAAGGAGAACTGGACGAAGCCAAAGGCATGGTTCAATCTTGGAAGGCCAGCTATGAGGGAAATTATCTTGTGGGTGCAACAATAGTTGATGTTCCCCGATGGGTATGCAACGAATCTAAAGAGGGGAGCGAATCTTGATAAATTGAAGATATTTGGTCTCAAGAGTATGATTGGCACATATGGATTGAGCGGGTAATGCCGGTGATGTTGCGTGGCTTCATCCCTGAGGATGAATGGGTAGTACTGGCAGAACTCAGCTTTTTCTTCCGTGTTCTTTGTGCGAAAGAATTATCGCCTGGCGTGCTAGAAGAAATGGAAGAGTTGGCGCCGGAGTTGATCTGCAAGTTAGAGAAGATCTTTCCACCGGGCTTCTTTAATCCAATGCAGCATTTGATTTTGCATCTCCGACCGAGGCAAGATTGGGGGCCGTGCAAAATCGTTGGTGCTACCTAACCGAGAGGATGCGAAGACGCTTGAGAAAAATGTAAAATAAACGAGAATTGAAGCATCGATGGCTGAGGCATTCATCACAGAGGAGGCGGCAAACTTCAGAATAACACACTATGAAGCCAAAAATCGCTATTTGCATAATCCAAGCCTCGGTACAATCTCGACGACCCTAAAAAGGGTGGATCCAACCTCAGCCTATTCAAAGGGAATCTCGCACCAGCTAGTGTTTCACATCCAGTATCTTTGGATAATGAAGAATGGTGGACCATTTCGTTGTATATCTTCAACAACCTGATAGAAGTGCGGCCGTACATCGAGTAAGTTCTCGGTACATTGTTTCACAACTTCTATTTCCTTTGAACTGCTCTTATTCCTGGATATGTCATATGCACGATATACGTCGCCATATTTCGTATGGAGCGGAGATCCAAAAGGATTCCGTCAAAGAGTATGAGCTTCTAGCAAAGCAAGGAGGCGGCTATCCCGGTTTCATCTCTTGGTTCAAACAAACGGTAATTTATATTAGACAATTTCATTTCATTCGCTAATTTGTGCGTAATGCAACAATCCTTTCATATTAAACTTGTAGGCTAATTCAGAGTCTATGGACGCCGAATTGAGACAAGTCGCTAATGGTTTTGACTATAAGGTCCGTTCATTTGACAAGTACGACATGAACGGGTATCGCTTTGCACCTATGGCAAATAGCAATCTATGGCCGATCGAAAGTCTACAAATTGTTGTGTATCTGCTATCGTGAAGGAGGTACCGAGTATTATGGGAGAGTTGAAGCAATTTATGAAGTTCTGTTCTATGGTGAAAACCCACCAATGTCCTAGTCTTCAAATGTTATTGGTTTCGCATTTAAGGAGACTAGAAGGACTCATGAACATATAGGGCTAGTTGAAATCAACCAAAGCACCCATTTAGATGTTCCCGATGTCTATATTACGGCTCAACAAAGCACCCAAGTATTCTATCTACCATGGGCCTGCCAAACTAATCCAAATCTGAAAGGTTGGGATGTCGTTTATGAAGTGTCGCCACGTGCTAGACCTTCTCCCCCAAAGGAAGAGGATTATGAACCTCACATTAACCCAGACACATATGAAGGAGAATTCTTCCAAGAGACACGTCTTTCCAAAAAGCATTTCAAGAACCGCTATACTTCACCCCAAAACATTGAAGTAGACAGCGACAATGAATCCGACATCACCCCAGAGGAGGAACAAGAAGAGGTTACTGCTGCGGATGACCTGTCAATGCTTGACCGATTACGTCAAGGTGGCCTTGCACATGTTGATGCCAATGAACCCTATGAGCCCATCATTGATTATAGTGATGATGATGATTATGCATTTATTGATGATACTCATCGAGATTATTAGTAGTGTCAGGTATTCAATTTTTTTATGTTGTACTTGATGATGATACACTTAAGTGATATACATATTATTATTCATGTCGGTACTTTTTTTTATGTTTTACTAATTTCCTTTATTCTTTGTCATGGCAGGTGTTGAAAGATGGTGGGCGCTGGTCAGGAGCGCGCCGAGGCCCCTTCTTCGTCGGCGCGTGGTGCGAGGTCTTCCATTCCACACGCACCTCTCCGCCGAGCGTTGCTGGACAGTATGGCGACACCGCCGGACCCTTCTTCGTCGACCGCGGTGCCCAGCAGGGGATGAGGTAAGAAGAAGAGAGCAGGTGGAGCACGTGGTCGCGGGAGAGGAGGTAGGGTGACTCTTACGGCGCCTTCCTCGCCGCCGCCCCCAGCTGTTTCACCCGAGCACGTGACTGCTAGGGTGGACTCGTCTGAAGAGGAGGCTACATGGACTCCGGTCCACGAGCCTCCGGTCCACGGGTCTTCGGCCCATGAGCCTCGGGTCGACGGGCCTTCGGCCCACGAGAGTTGGGCCCACGAGACCCCGGAGGAGCACACGTCTGGATGGGGTACTTGGTCGGGTCAGCCTGAGGAGCCGAGTGGCCATGCTGATGATGGCGGGGAGCCGAGTGGCCATGCTGATGATGGTGGGGAGCCGACTGGTTTTCAGGAGGAGGGGGAGGAGGGGGGCAATGTCTACCAGCGTGGTGCTACACGGCTCCGTCCGTGCCGCGACCATGAAAGCAGAGGTGGTTGATTTTCCCGATGGGGAGAGGTAAGTGCATTTAATCTTTTGTACCTTCTGCATTCATGTTTCTTCAAATAACTAATGTGTTGGCCTTGTCATCTTTGCGGGGTTGGGACCACCATGAAAGTGTCCGCCGCCCAACTCCCTCCTTGGAGTTCTGATTCGCAAAACTTTTCGGGTTTGTCACGTTGCTCGGTGAGGGTCGGCTTCAGAGGTTGGATTGAGTTGGGAGCACTACTTGGCTGCCCTGCCCCGCCGGGTGAGATTATCGACGGTGTCTTGTGCAAGACGAGGCAGGCGTGGTGATCAGAAAGTTCTGGGTAGTTTCTCCTTTACACAATTAAAAATCTTCAACTAGCTAGTTATTAATTGTACTAATCAATATTGTCTCATTTGATTGCAGACATTCTACAGGTGTGAGGAGGGATAAGAGGAGGCGGCAGATGTTATCCACAAGGAGTGCAAGTGCCTACTTCAGAACTTACGGCATGAGGCTCGGGTGCAGGCTGTTCGAGACTACTACGTCGGGCGTGGTATCAAGAAGCCCAAGCAGGAGTGCCGCGATAAGTTCTTGAGTAAGGAGCAGTACATGAAGGTAATTCTTAAGGCCTTGTACTTACTTCCTTCATTTAGTAATTCATAGCCGTAGCGCTGAAGTTTCTATTTGCTAACTTAGGCCCCTCCGAGATGGTGTGCGGATCGGATGGATTGTTGGGAGGTGTTGGTCAATGCGTGGTGCTCAAAGAATGGCGGGCCACCCACAACGAGGCCAAGGACAAACGTGCCCAAATGGAAGGTGTGCCACACCACCAAGGCAGCTCCAACTTATTTGAGACGCATGAACTGGTATGTGGTTTGCTTCATGATTCATGCAATTCATTCATCATGCTAGCTTTAGCCCTTTAATTACTAATTTACTTTGTTTCTCTCTTTCAGGCACGCTACAATAAGGCGGATAAGGTGTACGACCTGTATGCCATGGCCCACACTGGCCCTTACAAGAAAGTCAAGGCATTCTCTGCGTCTGACCTCGATGATCCAAAGAACTTCACCAACATTTCCGCCCACGACAAGCTCGTGCAATATAAAGATCAGGGGAAGGCGAGGAAAGGGGAGGACTTTAACTTGAGCAGTGGTCCCATTGATACAGAGTTGATGATATCTGGTGGCGGGAGGTCCCATGGCTCCGTAGCCATGGGAGATGGACTTATCCGTTGTCCTAGCACTCTCCCGGAGATCAAGGCGCGCCAGTCGAGCTCCGCTCCTGAGATAAGGCCTCGTGAACGGCCAGTCCAACTCGCCTTCAAGGTTAGTTATCGTACTCAGCTATCTTTCTCCATTACATTGTGTGCGCTTCCATCAATGATTACAAATGGTCATGTGAGTGGTGTTGCAGGCTGCTATCTGAGTGAGAGAGATAGAACGGAGAAACTTGGCGGAGGCGGCGGAGAGGCAGTGGGAGTTGGAGGAGAGGACGACAAAGATGTTGGAGGAGGAGAGGCACGAATGACATGCAGGAAGGGCCATGTACGAGCTCCTTGTGGTAAGTTTCTTCTGCAGATTACTTGCTAGTCTTAACATTTGAGTCTCATTACTAACTAGTATGATTCATTGTGAAAACCAAATGTGCGTCTGTGTGCGAGAAGTCCGGTCGACCACTCCGCCGATGCCGTGATTGCTCACGGGAGCACGGTGAGTTTAATTTGAATGGACATTACTTGCTAGTCTTAACATTTGAGTGTCATAATGCTAACGAGACATTGGAAATGATCTTTGCTGCAGCTTAACTCCAGAAACGCATCGCACGATCCTTCTCCAGCTACCGGCACGAGCCAGCCCGCTCCTACACCTCCCTGATCACGGTAAGTTTCTCTAGACTTAGACTTAGCTTTATTTCCTCCAATATGCTTACCATAAGGACCTAGAGTTAGCTTCTTTTCCTTCAAAATGACTTAATAAGCTTACTTATGTCAAAAATTGCATAATTAGCTTAGTTATCTCATAAATGATCCATTTTACCTAAGTTAGCTCTAAATGACTCATTTTACCTTAGTTAGCTTACAAGTGATCCAATTATCCAAGTTAGCTCTAAAATGACCCATTTTACGTAGATTAGCTCCTAAATGATCCATTTTACCTACGTTAGCTTTAAAATGACCCATTTCACCTAGGTTAGCTCCAAAATGAACCATTTCACCTAAGTTAGCTCCAAAATGACCCATTTCACCTAAGTTAGCTAAAACACGATCCATTTCACCTTAGTCCATTTCAACTAAGTTAGCTCCAAATGATCCATTTGACCTAGGTTAGCTCATAAATGATGCATTTGACCTAGGTTAGCTCATAAACGACCCATTTCACCTAGGTTAGCTCATAAATGACCCATTCCACCTAGGTTAGCTCATAAACAACCCATTTCACCTAGGATAGCTCATAAACGACCTATTTCACCTAGTTTAGCTCATAAACGACCCATTTCACCTAGGTTAGCTCATAAACGACCCATTTCACCTAGGTTAGCTCATAAACGACCCATTTCACCTAGGTTAGCTCATAAACGACCCATTTCACCTAGGTTAGCTCATAAACGACCCATTTCACCTAGGTTAGCTCATAAACGACCCATTTCACCTAGGTTAGCTCATAAACGATCCATTTCACCTAACTTAGCTCATAAACGATCCATTTCACCTAACTTAGCTCATAAACAATCCATTTCAACTAATTTAGCTCATAAATGATCCAGTTCACCTAAGTTAGCTAATAAATGGCATATACTTCTTATTCTAGTCTTCTTCTTCTTCTATTCTTTTTCTAATTTTCTTATTTGTCATTTTGCGGTTTCATTCACTTCACGGAAGCCAAAGATCCTATGATGGATTGCTTGTTTTTCCTTTGATGCACTTCTTGTATTCGCTCGCTTGCTATGATGAAACTAGATTGCTATGATGAAACTTTGCATATTGTAATATGTATGGATTGATGGGACTATGTGCAACCTACTATGTATGTATGGATGGATATATATGTGCTGGATATTTATTATGTTGGATATATATGTGCTGGATATTTATGTGATGGATATATATGTGCTGTGATATATTTGCTGTGATAATTGTTGGATATGAAAACCAAAATAAAAAAGAGGCAGTACAGGCTCTTTGCCGTCCGCGGCAGACGGCAAAGACCCCTTTGCCGTCGGTGGCAGATGGCAAAGGGGACACGTGGCGGCCACCTGTGCTTCCTCAGAGATGAGCCATTTGGCAAATTTGCCTACCGTGGCAGACGACAAAGTTAAGCTGATGGCAAAGACTTTGCCTTTGCCGTCCGCCGTGGCTGACGGCAAAACACAGCGGGCGCTGACGCATTGCTGATGTCAACTGGCTGACCGCAAAGAGGCGCTCAAATTTGCCGTCCGCTGGCTGACGACAAAGGCCGCCGTTAGCCGCCTAACGGACTAACGCTGGTGGACGTCCAATATTTTGCCGTCACTCCTCTTTGCCGTCCGCCGCTGTAGGCAAAGCACTCTTTGTCGTCCGCCATAAAAAGCAGACGGCAAAGGGTCTGTTTGCCGACCCTGTCTTTGCCGTCACTGTTTGCCGTCCGCCGCTGACGGCAAAGCTCTTTGCCGTCCGCCGTCTCTGGCTTTGCCGTCCGCTGTGGCAGATGGCAAAGTAGTTGATTCCTGTAGTGTATGCTCAAAGTACTAAGATCTTATATTCAGAGTACAGTTTGGCTGATTAAGCCCCTAAGACGACTACAAATGGAAAACTTTATGCACGAGTTGTCTTCGTCTCGTCGAAACGGTTGATTTCGGTATAAAAATCATCTCAATCCGAGATCGTATGCAAAAGTTAGAGCCATTCGAATGCAGCCCTGCCAGGAGGCTACATATGGCGCGCCCCACCTGACATGATGTCTGATGGGTAGCGCCACCACTCGGCTATCTTGCGCGAGTGATTCGTCCCAGAAGATTACCTCAAATCTGAAACTTTCAACATGAAAGTTGTTTGTATCGTCGAAACTTAAATTTGCTTTTGGGCGCATCTTCATCCAAGGTCGTTTGTGGCTTGTGAGAGTCAAAAACCAAACTAATGTCCCAGACTTACCTAAATCCGAGTTCGATTTATTTTGGAAAGATTAGGATGTGATTTCGAGTCCTTTTCTCGTACGGGAAGTCCATCCTCCTCTTATATTGACAATAGGTGACGGCCGATTGAACAACACACAATCGATCAAATCATCTACCATGTTTCATCTTTTATCTTTTCTCCTTAACCCTAGTTCTTCTTCTCGTTCTTTGTTCGTTCTTCTTCATTGCAGGGCGGCGAACCTCGAGGCCCTAGGGGCGGTCAGGCTGGTGATGTGTTCGTGTGCGAACACACTTTTTTGGCGACTCTGCTGGGGACGAAGCTTTGAACGGTCTCCAGCCCATTCTTGCTACGAAGAGATCGTCATCTAGGGTTTGCAATCTACAAAGGTAATATGAATACCCAATTCCCTACTGTAGATGCAAATAATTCATATGGTGTTACTAGATCGTTCAATGAGTATACTCTATCGGCCAACCATGGTTTTTTCAATAATGCATCTAGTTACGTGCAAAGGCCGATTCAAAGTAATTTACATGCTTCAACTTCATATGATACTAGTAACATGCACAATATGTACTCCAACTCTCATCCATCGGCAACCCCAGAAATCGTTATGCCGATGAACAACATGATGAGTTTGGTCAATTAAGTTGAAACAGCTCTTGTAGGAACTTCCAATAGCATGCGACAAAGTGTTTCACCTTTTTATTCATCGGCAACTAATTTGAAATATACTAGTTCAGCCATGCTGATGGATGGGAGAATTGGCCATGCTACTACTAGCTATTCAGCCAATTACTCTCAATTGTCATATGCAACACCTCATGTTAGTAATTTTTTAGCACCATACACAACTGTAGATGTTCATAATTCGGCTTCACACCTTCCTGGTCATAGCCGAATAAATGTAAATTTTACAGGAGTGGTTGTGCCCAATATTGTAGAACATGAGTAGTGGTGGCAGCATTGACGAGTTTAGCCCAGAATAAGAGGATTAGTGCTCGTTGCCTTGAACAACATGAAAAGGGGCCATTTCCTGATTATGCGGCAATAAAAGCTACAGTTTTGCAAGAAGATGAATCTTTGCCAATTGATAAAATTGGCGAGCAAAAATATGGTTTTACAACAATGTATCTGCCTTCACCTAGTACTACATCATATTATACACCCCTTACACAATTGCAAAATTTCGGAAACACTCACGTGTCATTGTCGAAAGAATCTAAAAGCATCGGGGGGGGGGGGGCAATCATATCCGGAGTGGGCTGAAATTGAGAAAAAACTTAAAGCCAATTTTGCCGCTCGCCGCCAGAAAGAAGCAAAAAAAGAATTGGCTCAAATAAAAGAAGCATTGCCAATTGGTAGAACCAATGAAAAGAAGGATGATTCGAAACATGAAAGTGCTTCGGTTGAAAAAGCCGAATCGAGTAGTATATATTCTGAGTCCATCAAATCCAAAGAGGCAAGCATTATTGAGGAAGGGCATTGCAAGCATAGCAAAACGACCATCCTTGATTTTTCTCAAGTTAAGGGAACCTACTTCCTGCCCTATGAGTTCCGTGCCATAGAAATTGATGAACTTCAAGGACAAGAATAAGTAGCCGAACAAAGTTTGGCCAACAAAAATCTTCAATGTAAGCATGCACGGAATCAAGAAAAAGATGATGAAGAGACGTTGGGGAGCCATCCAAAGGCGGAGCAAGATATTGTTCAAGTCAAACCACCATCATGCTCTCCCAACATATTTGAAGAGGTATGTTTAGCAAGTAATTTGCCTATTTTCAGATTTGGTCCGAACTTTATTGTTGATGCATCTATTAGAAAAATCCTCATAAGTAATTTTGAAATACCAATGAAGATGGGTAATTTACTTGTTAGCAATAAAATCGTTATAGAACATATCGGTCAACCCATTACGTCATTTATAAAGACTGATAATGACTTATTGTTGCAGCCAAAGCTTTGCCTGTTGCTTTATCTAAACTTCATATCGAATTGGGTAGCTTTGCTTGTTTCATACTTGGCTTGGATGGTCTTGATTGAGACATGTATGTTCTAACTACTTTGATTTCAGAAATTTAAAGCAAGGTTATACTCTGTTGAGAAAACCGATGATAGTATAATTTCCTTTTCAAAGACATCGGAGATAGGGTGTAAAACACAATGCATAGGCAAATGTGGTAATGCAAAATCTGGACCATTCGTTTGCTTAACTCCAAAGCCGTTCTCACAGCAAGATTGGCTAGAGAATATAAAGTTTACCTTCAATTCAAGCATGTGTGATCAAATATTTGATTTGTTGCTGAAAAATAATTACATAAGAATTATTGATCACCATGTCAAGCCATCAATTCAAGGACGAATGTAATGTAGGTTGCATCATTCGTTCAAACATAAATTTGAGAATTGCAATATGTTTCATCAAATAGTCAAATCTACCATTGATAAAGGACGATTGAGATTTGTTGAAACTCCAAAGGATGACCAGTCTATTCTGATTGGTCCTGATGGCAAAAAAAATTCCATTGGCTTCTTCAAGCTAGTTCATTAAATGATGAGAAGGTAAAAACAATGGATGATGGGATCAAGTTTTCAAGTAAAGAAGTTGTTCAAGGGCACAATGAAGATATTCTTGAAGGCGGGAATTCCTTCAAGGTTGCACAGAAGACGCCAAGTACTAGGGGCAACAAGAAATTTTGAAGATTCATGAAAGCAAACAAAAAGAAAACAAAGGCCGGAATAAGCGCAAGTGTAAGAGATCAAAAATCACCTTCGCTGAAGTATTGGATAAATATCAAAAGAAGAGTGAAGAGAAGAATGCTTATCAGCCAAATCATTCAAAGAAACCAAGATCGCCCCCAAGGCGCAAATATGAGGATTAGTATCGGCAAAGTGAGAATTTTAATGCAACATATTCATATCCTTATTTTGGTCCGCCAAAGCCAGTGTCGTGGATGCCTCCCCATGCTCATCATGGGACATGTATGATACAAGGGCACATTATCCATCTTATTTTAGACCATCTCACCAATATTATGCAGCTCCAAGAAAATAAAATTTGAACAATCACGCGTCAAAGACCGTTTCAATCATAAGGAATCTGTCCAGAGCTCAAGGAAGAACAAAGAGGTGGTCAAGCAAGTTTACCACGTGAAAATAGATAGTCGTAAGTGTGCTACTTCAAATTTGATCTCAAATAACAAAGATCCAATTAAAGTGTTCACATTGGCTACAAAAGGCAAAGAAGTGAAGCAATCAATTGATAAAAATCAAAGTGCCAAATCTGAAGAAAAGAAGTTGAAGGTGCACAAGGCCCGAAAAGAGTTGCCATTGGTTGAAACAAAATCACAGTCGAGATGCTCACTCAGCTTATCGTATTGGCAAAATAAGGATCTACAAAAGCTTAGTGCACAAGAGCTGAGAAACAAGAACATGGCATGGGTTCCCTAGAGGAATAGTCAAAATAAAAATGATGCATGTCCTTCTATCGCACCAAGTGTTACAAAAGTGAAGAAAGGGAAGGATGGAAGTGGAAAACCATTAAGTTGAAGGTGTACATCATCCCATGAAAATCTTCGGCTAGCACATCATCCATATTCATCAAACAAGCCATTGATGTCTTTGCCATGGAATTCATCCCCAGGTATGATTGGTTACCCTCCATGGGCTTATTTTGATCCATGGATGTAATATAATTTTTTATGTCTGAAAGGGTATTAGCAAATCACTATACATTTGATTAGCTACAAGTTTGTTGCTAATCCAGAGGGCCGAAATACTTGATTTGTTATTTCACTTGTTTATTTTCGGCTATACGTGCTTTGGTGGATGAGGTTTACATGGACCTTATGTTAATGGCCGATACTTAACTATCGCCCTAAGAAACTATCTAATCATAGCCGGTGTGGAATTCTAACATCGTCATAAGTTTGATTGAAGAGGGAGACAACTACTATGGAGATTATGTTCTGATGGTTCAATTCATAGCAATGGCCAAAGTGTTGGTGTTGTTTATATATCTCTTTATGGTACTATTTTTAAGCCTCATGCCGGTTACAATATTTTTATGCACGATTAATCAAAGCCGAATATGCATTGTTATTCAGATTGAATGTTTTACTTGCTATAGGTGCTACACATATTGAGGCTTTCGGTGATTCATTATGAATAGTGCAACAAATATCCAAGGGTTATCAATGTTTTGACGAATCACTTATAGTTTATCTTGGGTTATGTCTAGATGCAAAATTTACCGTGGGTTGCTTTAAAAATGTTCATATATTTAGACATGATAATTCAAAAGAGTTGGCACAGCAAGCATCCGGCTACTATGTTAATCATGGTGTATTGCATTTCTCTCAATAGCCGATGTTTCGTCTCGCCAACATAGGTAAGACCGAACCAAAGTCCATAGCTTCGACCACTAATGAAATTTTTATGCAGGCGAAAGTAAGGATTGAAGAAAGTTTATTGTTGATTATCTACAAAATCCAAGCAAAAGGGTGAACAATATGGTTCGAAGGATGACCTTGAGATACATACCTATGGAACTTTATCATCGGATTGTTAATGAAGTTGAGAAAGTTCCACCCAAGCTTGCATCAAAATATTCACAAAAGCAACGACCGATATAAAATTATCTTCCTAAGAACATGCAAAATGGCCGATGGAGTGTTGACATCGTCCTTAGAGCAAGCTATCTGCAAGTTATTTTTCGGCACACAAGCTTTGCCCAAAAAACAGGGGGGCATGTGTTGACAACAGATTTTGGCACGGTCAAGAACTTATTTAAAATGGCCTCAAATGGAGAAGTGATCTACATGAAGAGTTCCGTATTGTTGATATTAACGTCTTTGAATTTTGGGCCATCTCCGTCCGATTTCATCTCGAAAGCCAAAACTATGCTCAAAGTACTAAGATCTTATATCCAGAGTACACATTCGCCGATTAAGCCCCCAAGACGACCCCAAATGGAAAAACCTTACACACGAATTGTCTTCGTCTCGTCGAAACAGTCAATTTCGGTATAATAAACATCTCAAACCGAGATCGTATGCAAAAGTTAAAGCCATTCGAATGCAGCCCTGCCAGGAGGCTACATATGGCGCGCCCCACCAGACATGATGTGTGATGGGTAGCGCCACCACTCGGCTGTCTTGCGCGAGTGATTCGTCCAAGAAGATGGCCTCAAATCGAAAAACTTTCAACATGAAAGTTGTTCGTCTCGTCGAAACTGTTAAATTTGCTTTTGGGCGCATCTTCATCCAAGGTCCAAACTAATGTCCCAGACTTACCTAAATCCAAGTTCGGTTAGTTTTGGAAAGATTTGAATGTTATTTGGAGTCCTTTTCTTGTACAGGAAGTCCATCCTCCTCTTATATTGACAAGAGGTGACGGTCGATTGAACAACACACAATCGATCAAATCATCCACAACTTTTTATCTTTTATCTTTTCTCCTTAACCCTAGTTTTTCTTCTTCCTTGTTTTTCGTTCGTTCTTGTTGCAGGATGGCGAACCTCGAGGCCCTAGGGGTGATCAGGTCGACGTAGGGCAGCCGCTGCACGCCCTGACGGGGTCCCTCCCGGGTGTGTGGGGTTTCGGATCTACAAAAGCGCCCACCAGATTGCTTGCGTACCGCGCTTCCGGATGGGTCTCTTTCGACGTGAGCTGCGGTACATCACCCGAGACGTCGAGGGTACACGGCAACACAACTTAGTCAATATAAATGATTCTAGCTGAAGTGATCGTACGATGTCCATCCAACGGCCGTCATGCTTCTTCAACCTTTGGTCTTCTTGCTCCAGCCGCCCAAACCAGCGGCGATCGTGCCGCCTGCTCCTCCCTCCCGTGGACGGCTATCCTACCACGCAGGCCTCACCGCCCGACCCTACTCCTTTCATTGGCCTGGCCATCCTTGTACTCAGCTAGACCTCCTGTTATTCTCCGACGACGGAAGCCTCACACTGCAGCCGAACTAGTAAACCCTCATACTCCCCTCCGCGTGGGAAACAACTGCCGAGTCTTCGCCGGCTCCACATGATTCCCTTCCTAGGCCTCGCCATAGTCCACCGCCTTGGTGCTCTCGGTGCGGCGTGGTCAACATGGTCAAGGAACGACTTCAATCGGACAAGGACTGTACGTGGAGAGGCTGACATCTGGGTCCACGGCCATAGCAAGCTAGTGCCTGCTTATTACGTGCAAAAATAATGATTCCTTCACCTGACAGCATGGACCCACCGGAAGGGCCACTGTATTTTGTGAAAAAATGTTTCTCCCTTGACAGCTGGGACCCACCAGCTACATCTTCCCATGCAATGAAGTGCGTCCATATTATGGAAAAAAACAATTCTTCCCCTAACAGCTGGGACCCACCAGCTATATCTTCGCATGCAAGGAAGTCCCTCCTTATCCTCCCTGACAGCTCGGGCCCACCCGGTCGAAGCGTACGTAGTGTTGTCTGTCTGGTCGCGAACGTGTATGTACATACTGGTCGACCGGTCTCTCTGCAACGATGAACCGTGGCCGAGCAAGCAGCGGCACGTGTAGTAGTAGATCCCCCGAAGTAGCAGTTCATGCAGTCCCTTCTAAAACGTGTACACGTACGTACAACCATATGCCAAAAAATATGGCCACATACGTACATACGGGTAGGATCTCAAACGCCTACTCGCGCGTACATACGGCCAGGGCTCATGTACATGGAGAGGCAACGGACGACAACACTAGTGTCCTGTTCATCAGAAGCCAACCGGCTGGGTCGGAACGGAGAAACTACGTCGTGTTCATCGGGAGGCAACGAAATGCGTCATGTTCATCCGGAGCCAACCGGCTTGGACGGAACAACCAAAACGGGGTCTAGCGTACCGCGGTACGGAGGAAACGGCCTTTTGTTCGATCGGCTATGATCGAAACGTGATCCTGTTCATCGGGAGGGGTCTGGCGTACCGCAAAATGGAGGAAATAGACTTTTGTTCGAGGTCCTATGGTCGAAACGGGGTCCTGTTCATCGGGAGGGGTGTGGCATACCGCAAAACGGGACTCCACGGGATATTGTTCATCCACCGGCTATTGCCTCGCTCCAGCCTCCACGGGACACTGTTCAGCCACCGTCGACTTCCTCCAGCCTCCACCTGCTACTGTTCATCCACTGCGTCTTCCTCCTGCCTCCTTCAGGCACTGTTCATCCACAGGCTACTGTTCATCCAGCCAACACCGGCTATTGTTCAACCAACCCTCCACGGGGTCCTATTCATCCACCCTCAACTGGCTCGCATGTGGCGGCCTCCTCGAGGTCCTATTCATCCAGCGGTAACGGCCTACTACCACGGGGTCATGTTCATCCAACCCCCATCGGGAACTGTTCATCCAACTCCCAACAATGGTCGATGTTAGTCAAGAGGCAGGTTCGATCGGCTTCAGTTAGCAGCAGTAGCGAAGGAATTGCTCGGGTTCAGATAACAGCTAAGGGATTGATCGCTCGGGTTCAGTAACATAGCTAGTGCAATCGCTCGGGTCCAGTAAGCGAATGCCTAGCTCGCTCGGGTTCAGTTAGAGCCCAACGCCTCGCACACACGCGTGTATGTGTACGAGAGAAACACGCAAACCTTGATGCATCGCTCAGCCCCGACCACCCACCATAACTGGGCACTCCCTGAAATTTTCCTCGCCTCGCTTCTACCATGATTTTTCCTTCATGAACGGCCCAAAGAATGTCATGCAGGTGCATCCCTGGCCCACCCAGGATGAAAATCCCATTTTCTTTCATGATTTTTTGTCATAGAAGTAGGATCCCACCACATCTATGATGATAAATGGTTTTGTCACAATTATCGTCATAGAAGTGTCATAAGCATGACAGAAAAACTTTTTGTTCACGCAAAAATGTCACGGATGTTTCTTTTTTTGTAGTGCTGCTTCATAAGCAGCTACCTCAATGGCCATGCCTGAGGTTGGCATCGATCTCCCGATGACGTCAACATATGGAGGGCCTTGATTTAAATCCTCTGGCAGAATATGCACAATTGCCCAGTACTTTGAGGAATCATAGATGATCCTCAATTTGTACAACTCATATTGGGGTGGGTGGGTGTAACCAAGGGTATTACGGGTTAAATCCCACAAAACCTTAACAAAACTACCAGGGCTTGCATCTGGAGTTCTTAGGTAGGCTCCGGGGTGAGACATGGAGGATGGATGGGAAAAGCAGTGCTCAAGGGTAAGGGTGGCTGGTGTGGTTTATGGATATGGCCCCTTATAAGGTGCTTGGGTTAGGAAACAGGATGCGGTGCCGGTAAGACTTGTGCATCAGCTCCGACATAGGGTTGTCCAAGTCAAATTCTCGGACGTCACTCCCTAAAAGGAGTGTGACGTATCACTGTGCGTGTCGATCAGGGTATTCGACAGTCACGTCCATAATTTACTTTGCCACCATACGCCAACAATTTATGCCGGATCACACATAATACCATCAAAACAATGGCACATGGGTAATTTTACAAGCTTAGTACGCCATGCGACTGCTACCTCAAAAATACAAGGCAACTGTGCAACTAAGATTTGACAACAACTCTGGTCAACATAGTCCACCTCGTTGACATCTAGCCGGGCATGTCTTGCAGATGTCGAGGCTTCTCCATGAGCTTCATTGTCGGAGTTGATCAGGGTAGGATGGGGAGCTATACAGGGTTGGCATAGCGGTGATGCCCCTCGTGGGGTGTCAAGGTCACAATCCTTTTGGAGTAGGTCTGCAAGAGATGATGGAGTTCCCCTAGGGAGGCGAAGCCATTGAATGGGTATGTAACAGGAGCAGGCCTTGGGGGCTCAACTGGCCTCCCAAGCAGCACTATCGGGGTGTCGGTGTCGGTTGTAGTTTCACTTCTCACCGGTGTCAGGAGAGCAAGCGTCCTGCGGGTTGCAATCAGATCATTGGTGACCTGATCGAATAATGCTTCTTGCGCTCTTAGGTAGCACACCAGATGCACTAGAGTAGGATCCGACTCATGGTCTCCGTTGGCGACTTGGGTCGGGCTACCATAGCCTTCATGACTAGGGTAGTAGAAGAAATGGTGGTTGTTAACCCTCGACGACAAATGTCGGATATTAACGATACCCTTTTTGGCTGCAAGTTGGATGGCATGGGGCTCACCGGAGGTCGGCCTCCCAGTGAACCAGTAGGGGCATTCTCATGTGGTGCCCCTCCCGTAGATGTGCATCGTGGCCCAGAAGTGGTGGATGGCGTCGCTCGTGTGTTCCTGGTACACAACATACTCTGGGGGTTCATCTATGCCAAAAGCACGACGAGTGAGATTGGCGAGGATGGCTACGTAATATCCAAGCTCGGTTGCGATGGTCTCGTTGCGGATGATGGGACCAGGCATCCTGGTGGTTTGGAAGTCAAGTTGCGAGTGAAGGTTGTGATGTGCTAAGTTTGGGGCAAGGCTTCCTTTATAAGCCATAGGAGTCTTTTATCGCACGCTTGGGGATGGGACAACTCAGGTGTCGGCCACAAGGGCACGACCTATGGGTTAGGATGATAGGTTGGGCACCGTCTGTCCAAAAGATGTTGGCTGTCCATTGTGCGATTATCGGATAGGATGGGCTTGACTATGGATAGGGAAGGATGTGGACGATGTGGAAACCTAGGGATAGCAACCAGGCTAAGATAGGATTAGGCAATGGTCAGCCTGGCTCTGATATCAAGGTTGTCAGGGCCGGTTTTCCGGGACATAAAATCCCAGCATATGACTTGTGTGTCATCACCAGCCGCAGTATTACTGTTGCTGGTGGACACTTCCATCATACAGAATTACAGGCTGTTACAAGAATTTGAGTACTAGACCATAAAGGTCCAATGAATATAACAAGGTTCTCTAGTGGTGGATGACGGAAGTGACTCGTGAATCTCCAACGTTGGACTCCACTCCCATAGGAATAGCTGACCTGGATAAGTCCTATCTCGTGTGGATGCTACCTTAGAATCCTTGGTTGCGGGGGTGCCTTCATAGTACTCCTCGACAATAGCCAAGGACAAGCCAGTGAGTACGTTTGAATGTACTCACAAACATGATGAACAAAATATATACGGAATGCATATGCTCATAATGATTAAATTATATGTGTGCTGACTGAAAACTAAGACACGGCATGATAAATATTCATATGGTGCGGAAGGATAAATAAATCATGTTAGTAGTAAATCAAGAAAATGCAATGGAACATCGGGCGTTGGACTGCCAGAGAAATTCCAAGAAAAATGCCAAGCGGGTGCCTGAATGCGACGCCTCGAGAGGTCTAGAAAAGAAATGCCAAACGTGTCTGAGGTGACGCCTTGAGAGGTCTTGAAAATAAATGCCAAACGGGTGTCTGAAGCGACGCCTCGAGAGGTCTTGAAAATAAATGAGATCCAGGTGGACTAGCCATCCCAAGTGATACTCTCAGGTAGTCTAGCCATCCCAAGAGATACTCAAGGTTGCACATAAGAGGAAAGGGTTAGTCCACAATAATATTCATGTCAACAATAATATTCATAATGGCACCATTAGTGACAATAACTATCCTACAAAATGAACCATGATCAATTTAATTATTTCCTCCGAAGACTGACACTAAGACCGACAATTGACCAACACAGACTGTAGTCCTTAACCACGGACACGGCTATTCGATTAGATATGACTCTGTAGAGGGTGTACTCTTTACCCACGTGTATAGGATTTCTTTGGCCAACACCGAGACGCTGACTGATTCCCATTACGACCTTTGGGTTGAAAACACACCTGACTAACACACACCAGATTAACTTTCCGAATGCCGGGAATCACCCAAAGCATCATTCAAGAAAAACTCTAAGGCAGGGAGACCATTGTCTCGTGTAGCATGGGATCACTATTAACACACGCGGATTACAAGCGGTGCCCCCCTCTTGGCCCAGCCGCATACACCTATGCCCCCTGACCCATTGACCGGCATTGTAACCGGTACCTGGAAACCTTCATCGTGGCCTCTCTATATTGTGTGTGTGTGTGTGTAGGGAAAGGGGTTAACAACTTACTGAACCTACCCTACTTGTGGCAGGGACAAGTGGTAGCACGAAACTAATATGGGGGTTACCGGAACAAGACTCAATCCATGATCGACTAAGGATGTTTAAGTTTTTCCTGCAATGGTTAGCACAATATATTTTCTTGGTAGTACCCAACAGGGTCACCACCTGGTATGTCCCAACATACCCTCACTGATCATTCTCATCACAACGAGATTTCAGTCTCACAGACACTTTTCTCATGACTGATTCTTCCTGCAAATTAGCCTAGACCAACATAGGCATATATGGCACGTGAAAATAACCATACTCACTTATCATGTTTAAACGAAGATAAAATACCACCAAGGGGATCATGCATGTATGACTAGTGTTGTGCAAATTTTATATGAACTCAACATATTCATAATTCCATTATCCTTGCAAATAACCAATTATTCATTCACCATATCAAGTGTTCAAGATGCTTTCCTTGAGCATGCAGAAAGATTGGGTGCACTCCAAACTTTGAAAATTTTATCCCCCCTCCATTTTCCTATTTCAAAATACTGCAATTACCACATAAAGCCAAAACAATGCTAAAAAGTTGTTTGCAATTTTTTAAATAAATACTAAAATAAACTAGATGAAATTTGAGGAATAACAGAAAAATAATCAAGTCATTGGGAGTTGTGGTTCAAAACTAGAGGCAGTCAAAGTTAGGTTCAAATCTGAGTTTAAATTAAAACAGAAAAAGAAAACGGTTCGGTAGATATTACGCTTTCCAGAGGAGGAGACATACTTTGCAGAATACGTTTTCACTTAAGTCAGCGCGCGGTGGCGTGGGAGTCATAGACAATGGGTCCCACGGGTCGACCATTCAGGATTGACTGGTTAATCGCCCGCGTCTTCTCCTCTGGCCGAACAGAGACGACGCTCTGTCGAGGCTTGCCAGCGAACATCGGTAGCATTCAGAAAACCGAGGCCACCCACGTGCTCAGCAGGTTGAGGCGGTCCCGTGGGTACTCTCCTTGGTTGCCGGGGTGGACGGAGTCGCCGACGGTGAGGTCTCCCGAGGAGCTCCGGCGAAGACGAATTGGGGTTGTTGGCTACGGTTGATCCCGCATGGAATTGAGGTGCGGGACCGAAGCACGGGGACTGGGTGAAGCTTTTGGTGAAGAAAACTAAGAGGGGAGGCTTTGGAGGCGTCGGAATCAACGAGACATGGGCGGCGGCTGTGGTTGTCGGAGATGAAGAGGGCGACCGTCTACGGTCGTTTAACTGCTCTGGGAGGCTCACAGAGGGAGTGAGTGGGATGGTGATTAACTGAGTCAGCTTGGGATGAGCTTAAATAGGTGGGGAAGGGCGGTGTTGTGGGTTCCAGAAAAGAACATGGCGGCAGCGGCCATTCATGGCGAACTAGGGGGGTGGTGAAGTAGGCGTGGCTGGTGTGGCTTTTGTGCGGCCGGTGAGCTACGGATGAGCTCGACCCATTGGCAATAAAGGTGAGGCAGTTCGGGCGGAGTCGTGGCCGAGTGGGATTCGTCGAGAGGCGGCTCTGGTCGGTGTGGATGGTGGTGGTCGGCGCTAGGAGCGAAGGGAAGGTGTCGGCGAGCTCCTGGGTGGCAGGGCTGATCTAGAGGAAGACCAGGACGGGAGGGGGATCGGAGGCGGCAGTAGCTCGGTGCCGACGCGTGCAAAACGTGTGCTCTAGACAAGCTTTGGGCGTGCACATTGCGTGTTCTACAAAATGCCTCGGTGGTCTAGGAGCCTCTGATTCTAGTGCCACTTTCCAGAGTATTGATTTAGGGTATAATAGAGTTAATAGACATGGTGGTTTCGTCAAATGGGCAGGTGCCCAATGCTAGTTTCTGAACTTGCAGATTTTGAAGGAAGTATGCCCTAGAGGCAATAATAAAGTTATTATTTATTTCCTTATTTCATGATAAATGTTTATTATTCATGCTAGAATTGTATTAACCGGAAACTTAGTACATGTTTGAATACATACACAAAACATAAGTGTCCCTAGTATGCCTCTATTTGACTAGTTCGTTTATCAAAGATGGTTATGTTTCCAAACCATAGACATGTGTTGTCATCTAATGAACGGGGTCACATCATTAGGAGAATGATGTGATGGACAAGACCCATCCGTTAGCTTAGCATTATGATCATTAAGTTTTATTGCTATTGCTTTCTTCTTGACTTATACATGTTCCCCTGACTATGAGATTATGCAACTCCCGAATACCGGAGGAACACCTTGTGTGCTATCAAATGTCAGAACATAACTGGGTGATTATAAAGATGCTGTACAGGTGTCTCCTAAGGTGTTTGTTGGGTTGGCATAGATTGATATTAGGATTTGTCACTCTATGTATCGAAGAGGTATCTTTGGGCCCTCTCATTAATGCACATCACTATAAGCCTTGCAAGAAATGTGACTAATGAGTTAGTTGCGGGATGATGCACTACAGAACGAGTAAAGAGACTTGCCGGTAACGAGATTGAACTAGGTATGAGGACACCGACGATCGAATCTCGGGCAAGTAACATACCGATGATAAAGAGAACAACGTATGTTGTTATGCGGTTTGACTGATAAAGATATTTGTAGAATATGTAGGAGCCAATATTAGCATCCAGGTTCCTCTATTGGTTATTGACCGAAGATGTGTCTCGGTCATGTCTACATAGTTCTTTAACCCGTAGGGTACACGCTTAACGTTCGATGACAATTTGTATTATGAGTTATGTGATTTGATGACCGAAGTTTGTTCAGAGTCCCGGATGAGATCACGGACATGACGAGGAGTCTCGAAATGGTCGAGAGGTAAAGATTCATATATTGTAAGGCTATATTCGGACACCGGAAGTGTTCCGGGTGATACCGGGTCACCGTAAGGGGTTCCGGGCAACACACGTCAAAGGTATGGGCTTTATGGGCCAAGTAAGGGAACACACCAGCCTAGAAGGGGCTGGTGCGCCCCCTATAGGGCCAGCCACGTGGGGAGAAAGGGAAAGGAGAGGAGGAAAAGGAAAGTATGAAGTAGGACTCCTACTTCCTTCCCCTTCCCCCTCCTTCCTTTCCCCCTTATCCAAATATGGTAAGGGGGGCCGAATTGGACTAGGGGCCCAAGTAGGATTCCTCCTACTTGGGCGCGCCCTAGGCTGCCTCCCTCCCTCTCCCTCCTTTATATACGTGGGGAGGGCACCCCTAGAACACACATCAGTTGTTCCTAGCCGTGTGCGGCGCCCCCCTCCATAGTTAACACCTCAGTCATGTCGTTGTAGTGCTTAGGCGAAGCCCGGTGCTGGTAACTTCATCATCACTGTCACCATGTCGTCATGCTGACGAAACTCTCCCTTGGCCTAAAATGGATCAAGAGTACGAGGGACATCATCGAGCTGAACGTGTGCTGAACACGGAGGTGCCGTACGTTCGGTGCTAGGACCGGTCGAATCGTGAAGACGTATGACTACATCAACCGCGTTGATAAAACGCTTCCGCTTTCGGTCTACGAGGGTACGTGGACACACTCTCCTCGCTCGTTGCTATGCTTCTCCTAGATAGATCTTGTGTGATCATAGGATTTTTTTTGAAATTACTACGTTCCCCAACAGATTTATGTCATGCACACAAGGTATTCGACAGAATGCTGGGGCAAGCTAGAGAATTTTGTTGATGAGGAAAATTGGCAGGATGAGGTCTCTCTATATGATAGAGATGATGGTGGAGTTAGTTTGGCAAAATAGAAACTCGTTAGTGCAAGTTTTACAAAACTTCAGTACAGGACAGAAACTACAGAGGTATATTTGGTGTACTTGCAAGTTGAAATTGGGGCTGCCCTTCTGGACTGAAGGTTTTAGTTGGAAGTACTACAAGATTGAAAAGTTTCAGAATTATTGGTGCTAGGAAAATTAGGGTTGCAGTTGTAACTCAAGAATGGGACAGAATTGAAAAGAGGATGTTTCCTTCAAAATTTTCAAAAGACCAAGTTAGGTTCTTGCATAATAGTGATCTATAGGCATCACATGACCCCTCATAATTTTTATGGAATTTTTGGATAATTATTTATAATAGTTGTTGTGCAACAGAAGCATTTCAGAGATTAAAAATGATATTAAAAGAATTATTTTGGGAAATTTTATTATGGAAATATTCCTTAGTGTTATTTAAAATATAATTGAAATGACTTAAGAAAACAACCAAAGACCACAATATTTAAAAGAAATTCTATATGGAGGAAGAATTTTGGAAAGCACAGAATATAAAATGTTCTGAAACTAATAAATGACCTAGTATAATTCAAAATTTTATTTCTGCCCAAATTTTACTTAATAAAATTATGGTTAAATTTTTTGGGGTGTTACAGTCATCGAAAGTAAGCACCATATATTCGACCCATTTCAAACAGACTGAACAAAAAATAGACGCAATAGATGCTAAAATGGATTAAATTTGTTTATTTTTGATATATTACAATCAAATGGATAATATTTAACAAGGTTCCAACTAACCCCGGCTCCTTCTTCACGTGGCATCCATTTGGGCACGTTGTGCGATACAAGGACGGCAGCCCTGGACCGCGGTCAATGGTCGATCGCTTCATCATCGTCTCAATTTGTCGCGTGAACTCGTCATCCATCGTGGCAGCCTCTGCAAGGAGGGGTGATTTCTAGTCTTCGTCGCCCAAGCAGATTGTCGAGCCATGAACATCGAGAAACCCAAAGACCGTCGGCGGCGGTGCCAAGATGCAGAGCTCCCTTGAAACATGAGGTGCGTGCCAGCTACCTCTTGGAGGTGTCGGACTTGCCCATCGCAGCGACCGGTGGTGGAGGTGTGCGGGTTTGAGTGACGAGTGGCAGTGGCGTGTTGGTCTAGAACAAGCAAAAAAACAACAACTGGAGACCCTAGAAGCTCCACGAGGAGACCAGACGCTACGAAACTTTTTGACGATTTTTTTCTGGACAAGAGAGACCCTAGAAGCTCCACGAGGAGACCAGAAGGCAAACGAGGAGACGACAAGGCAACAGGGCGTGCCCAGGGGGTAGGCGCGCCTTGATGCCCTGTGGGCCCCTCATGGCTCTATCTGACCTAATTCCACCTCTATAAATTCTCTAAAATTGGGAAACAAACAGAGAGCCACCCAAAATACTTTTTCCATCGCCGCAAGTCTCTGTTTTTCCGTGATCCCATATGGAGGCCTTTTCTGGTACTCTACCAGAGGGGGAATCGATCATGGAGGGCTTCTACATCAACCTTGTTGCCCTTCTGATGATGTGTGAGTAGTTCACCACAGGGGTATTATTGTCATTAAGGGGAAAACGATGGGGTTTATTCATATTGGTTGGATTTACTTTGTCTACATCATGTCATCTTGCTTAAGGAGTTACTCCATTTTTATTAACTTAATACCCTAGATGCATGCTGGATAGCGGTCGATGGTTGGAGAAATAGTAGTAGATCCAGGCAAGAGTCGGTCTACTTGTCTCTAACACGATGCCTCGATACATGATCTTCCCTTGAATATTGTCATAACTATGCATTTTTCTATCAATTGCCAACAGTAATCTGTTTACCCACCATATGTTTTTTGTTCGGGAGAGAAGCCTCTGGTGAAAACTATCGCCCGTGGGTCTACCTTTATCATATATAAAATCTAGAAATACCATGCAGGAATTTTATTACCGTAATTTTATTTTGTACTTTATTTTATCTATCCATCACTACGAGATTTGATCCTTGCAAATAACCACCAAGGGGATTGATAACCCCCTTGATCGCGTTGGGTGCAAGTACTTGCTTTTGTGTGTGTAGGTGTTGTTAACGAGGTTTCGCATGGTTCTCCTACTGGATTGATAAGCTTGGTTCTTAATTGGGGGAAATACTTATCTCTACTTTACTACATCATCCTCTCCTCTTCGAGGATATCCCGACATAGCACACAGGTAGCAGGAAGAATTTCTGGCGCCGTTGCCGGGGAGACATAACCAAAACCTATCAGGTACCTTCGCATAAACTATCATCTATTTTCTCTTACTTTCATTTGCCATTTGCCTCTTGTTCTCATCTTCCCCACTTCTAATACAGTTTTACAAAACCACAAAATATTTTGTTGGCTTTTTTCTAGTTTGCTTGTTTTGCCACTCTGGCTAGTTCTTCGCTTGTTGCTTGCACCCCCGAGAATGAAGTATTAAATTTTAAACATCGGGGAGGTGAAAGTTTAAAAGACGCTTGGCATAAGATTTGCGATGCTCGGAATATATCAATTCGTAAACACTCTACTACTATTTTTCTTTTCCAATTTTTAAGTGGGTGTTACTACTTGGTTTAGATTTGTGATTGACACTATTACCGGAGGGAATTTCTTGAGTAGTCACCATATGGATGCTTTCAATGCGATGGGAAATTTAGTGGGATCACCACCTATCACTATTAATGAAACAACATTGACTTTGGAGCATATTATGCAAAGGTTGGAAGCTGTTGAAAATAAAATGCCTACCATAGAGCATATTGAAAATCTAGATAAAAAGATTCACAATCATATTACTCAATATGGATCAAGGTTAGGAACTACTTTGAAGATTATAAAGGAGAAAGAACCGGTAATCAATGGAAGGATAGAACAAAGTCCCGCTAGAATTGATAAGCTGGAAGAAGTTATTAATAATTTGGGTTTCGCTTTTACTTCTGTTTTTGAAAGAGCTCCTCCTAGTAAGAATTGCAAGTTTATTTATGTTGCTAAGAACAAGGGTACCACTTCTAGTAATGGGAGTGAAGATCTTAAAATGATTAGTGTTCGCCCAGGCTTCATAGATTTAATAAAGGAACCCATCTATGAGAATAAATTCCTTAATTTTGTTTCTAGGAGTGTGATCATAAAACATATTCATGCTAAGCCTCCTAGGAAGCATGGTTGTGTAATTAAGGAATTGAGAATAAAGATGACATCACTTGAAACATTGCCTTACGCCTAGCTAGGGGCGTAAAACAATAGCGCTTGTTGGGTGGTAACCCAATAGTTATTTAAACTTTCCTTTTTATTTTCTGTTTTTGGGTGTTCACACAATTATTATACTATTATGATTGTAATTTTCTGTTTTAATTAGTGTTTGTGCCAAGTAAAGCCATTGGGATGATTTTGTTGATTATTGATTTGATTCTGTGAAAAAACAGAAACTTTTGTGCCCAGTCGCAAAATTTTTTAAATTAACTGGAACGTGATAAAATTCTCAATTGCTTTACACATGAATGATATACAAATTGCCCACGTTGTCCTAATTTTTCAGAATTTTTGGAGGTACATAAGTATAGTCACTGTTCAGATTACTACAGATTGTTCTATTTTAGACATATTCTGTTTTCGTTGCATAGTTTTCTTGTTTTGATGAATCTGTGGATTGTATCGGGGAGTATAAGTCATGGAGAAGTTATAATACAGTAGGCATTATGCAATAATAAAATATGAATGGTTTCATAACAGTACCTGAAGTTTGTGATTCAGTTGTTATACTGACGGATCTTACGAGGTTTCTGTTGAATTTTGCGTGCTGAAGTTTTCAAGTTTTAAGTGAGATCGCGATGGATGAAGGAATAAGGAGTGGGAATACCCTAAGCTTGGGGATGCCCAAGGCACCCTAAGGTAATATTCAAGGAGACCCAAGCGTCTAAGCTTGGGGATGCCCCGAAAGGCATCCCCTCTTTCGTCTACCAACCATCGGTAAATTACTTGGAGCTATATTTTTATTCATCACATGATATGAGTTTTGCTTGGAGCATCATGTATTATAGTGGTCTTTTCTTTGTATGCTTTTTAGTTTGCCACAACCATCTTTTGCTGGACACACCTTTTGAGAGGGGCACGCATTTATTCGTGATTTGTTAGAATACTCTTTGTGCTTCACTTATATCTTTTGAGCTAGGTAGTTGCTCTAGTTCTTCACTTATATCTTTTGGACCACGGTGGTGGATAAATCTTAAAGAAATATTTGCACTCTCATGCTTCACTTATATCATTTTGAGAGTTTGATAATAGTAATGGCAATATGCACGGGTGATGAAATTGGTCCTATATGATAGGTATCAAAGAGGGATATAATAAAAGCTTTCATGAGATCACTAAATATGATAATTTTGATTCCTTCAAATAGTTTTGTGATATTAAGATGGTAATATGTGGGAGGTACTAGTGAATAATTGTGGTTTAGTAAGAATATTGGTGTTAATTTTTGTGATTCCCGAAGCATTCACATATGGTATCTAGTTATGCTAAGAAGTTGGAGCATGATTTATTCTTGATTGTCTTCCTTATGAGTGGCGGTCGGAGACGAGCGATGGTCTTTTCCTACCAATCTATCCCCCTAGGGGCATCCATAGTAGTACTTTGCTTTGAGGGCTAACAAAATTTTGCAATATGTATGTGTGTTATTTATGACTAATGTGAGTCCATGGATTATACGCACTCTCACATGTTCGCAATTTGCTAACTTCTTCGGTACCATAAATTGCCCTTTCTCACCTCGAAAGTCGGTGCAAACTTGGTCGGTGCATCCAAACCCCATGATATGATAAGCCTCCTTACATCGTCCTAAAAAAAGCGACCATACCTACCTATTATGGCATTTCCATAGACATTCCGAGATATATTACCAAGCAACTTCCACTGTTTCATATGACACACATCATCATTGTCATATTTCTTTGCATGATCATATAGCTGACATAGTATTTGTGGCTCGGCCATGGTTCATCATTTTTCTATACATGTTACGCTAGCATCATTGCACATCCTGGTACACCGCTAGAGGCATTCATATAGAGTCATGTTTTGTTCTAGTATCGAGTTATAATTCTGAGTTGTAAGTAAGTTGAAGTATGTTGATCATCACTATTATTAGAGCATTGTCCCAGTGATAAAAAATAAAAAAAGGGAGGCCAAAAAGAGCCCACCAAAAAATGAGAGAAAAAGAGAGAAGGGGCAATGTTACTATCTTTTCCATACTTGTGCTTCAAAGTAGCACCATGTTTTTCATATAGAGAGTCTCATATTTAGTCACTTTCATATACTAGTGGGAATTTTTCATTATAGAACTTGGTTTGTATATTCCGATGATGGGCTTCGTCAAATACCCAAGGTCTTCATAAGCAAGCACATTAGATGCACACGCACTTAGTTCTCATTTTGAGCTTTCATACACTTATAGCTCTTAGTGCATTCGTTGCATGGCAATCCCTACTCCTTGCATTAACATCAATTAATGGGCATCTCCATAGCCCGTTGATTAGCCTAGTTGATGTGAGACTATCTTCTTTTTTTGACTTCCCTTATTAATCTCTACCGCCGCATTCTATTTCACCCATAGTGCTATATCCATGGCTTGCGCTCATGTATTGCGTGCGGTTGAAAAAGCTGAAGCGCGTTAAAAAATATGATCCAATTGCTCGGCTTGATATCGGGGTTGTGCATGATAAATACTTTGTGTTAAGAAGATGGAGCATGAAAAGACTATATGATTTTCTAGGGATAAGTTTCTTTAGCATTTTTATTTTGAAAGGCATGATTGTTTGTTAGTATGCCTGAGTATTGATGTCTTTATATCAAATTATAGAATATTGCTTTGAATCATTCAAATACTAATATTCATACTTAAAAGAAAGATTACATTATAGACATGTTAGGTAGCATTCCACATCAAAAATTATGTTTTTATCATTTACCTACTCGAGGACGAGCAGGAATTAAGCTTGGGGATGCTTGATACGTCTCCAACGTATCTATAATTTTTTATAGTTCCATGCTATTATAGTATCAATCTTGCATGTTTTATATGCAATTATATATCATTTCTTGGGACTAACCTATTAATCCGGTGGCAGGTGCAAGTTGCTATTTTTTTCCTGTTTTTTGTTTTCCAAGAAATCAGTAGCAAACGAAGTCCAAACGCTAGAAACTTCTTGACGATTTTTTTCTGGACAAGGGAGACCCTAAAAGCTTCTGGAGAATACCAGAAGGCAAACAAGGAGACGACAAGGAAATAGGGCACGCTTAGGGCGTAGGTGCCCCCTAATGCCTTGGGGGCCCCTCGTGGCTCCGCCTGACCTAATTCCATATCTATAAATTCTCTAAAATCAGGAAACCATTAGAGATCCACCCAAAATACTTTTTCCACCGTGATACGTCCATTTTGCATCATGTTTTGCTACTATTATTTATAGTATTTTTATTCATTGTAACACTTTATGGAGTAATTCTAATGCCTTTTCTCTCATAATATGCAAGGTTTACACAAAGAGGGTGAATAACGGCAGCTGGAATTCCGGACCTGAAAAAACTATGTTAGAGATACCTATTCTGTACATCTCCAAGTGAGCTGAAATTTTAAGGAGAATTATTTGGAATATATAATAAATATAGGATATAAGAACTACCAGAGGGGGCAGCCAGGTGCCCACAATGCACCAGGGCGTGCCACCCCCCTGGCACGCCCTGGTGGGTAGTGGGCTCCTCGACCCACCTCCAGTGCCCATCTTCTAGTACATAAGGTATTTTGACCTAGAAAAATAAGGAGAGGACTTTCGGGACGGATAGCTTCCTTCTCGAGGAGGAACTTGTGCAGGAGCACTTTTGCCCTCCTGCGGAGCGATTTTGCCGGGGGAATTTCCCTCCGGGAGGGGGAAATCAAAGCCATCGTCCTCACCAACAACCCTCTCATCTTTGGGAGGCCAATCTTCATCAACATCTTCAATAGCACCATCTCATCTCAAACCCTAGTTCATATCTTGTGTTCAATCTTTCTATCGTAACCTCATATTGGTACGTGTGGGTGATTAGTAGTGTTGATTACACCTCGTAGTTGATGCTAGATGGTTTATTTGGTGGAAGATTATATGTTTAGATCTATTATGCTATTTAATATCCCTCTTATATTGAGCATGAATATTATTTGTGAGTAGTTTCCCCTGTTCTTGAGGCCATGGGAGAAGTCATGTTGCAAGTAATCATGTGAATTTGATATTCGTTCGATATTTTGATGGTATGTATGTTGTGATTCCCTTAGTGGTGTTATGTGAACGTCGACTACATGACACTTCACCATCTTTGGTCCTAAGGGAATTCATTGTGGAGTAGTTATTATATGATGGGTTGCTAGAGTGACAGAAGCTTAAACCCTAGTTTATGCGCTATTTTGTAAGGGGCTAATTTGGATCCACATGTTTAATGCTACGGTTAGATTATTATCATAATTCTTCTTTCGTAGTTGCGGATGCTTGCGAGGGGGTTAATCATAAGTGGGAGGCTTGTTCAAGTAAGAACAACACCCAAGCACTGGTCCACCCACATACCATATTATCAAAGTAGCGAACGCAAATTAAACAAACATGATGAAAGTGACTAGATGAAATTCCCATGTGCCCTCAAGAACGCTCCGCTTATTATAAGAGATTGTTTTGGCCCATCCTTTGCCACAAAAGGATTGGTCTACCTCGCTGCACTTTTGCTTATTGTTACCGTTACTTGCTCGTTACAAATTATCTTGCTATCAAACTATCTGTTACCTATAATTTCAGTGCGTGTAGAAATTACCTTGCCAAAAACCGCTTGTCATTTCCTTCTGCTCCTCGTTGGTTTCGACACTCTTACTTATCAAAAGGACTATGATTGATCCCCTAAACTTGTGGGTCGTCAAGACTCTTTTCTGGCGCCATTGCCGGGGAGTGAAGCTCTTTTGGTAAGTGGAAATCGGTAAGGAGAAATTTATATTACGTGCTTAAATTTACTATTACTTGCTACTATGGAAAACAATCCTTTGAGGGGTTTGTTCGGGGTATCTTCACCTCGACCAGAAGAACAAAGAGTTTCTCCTCAACCTACTGCACCTAGTGAAAATATTGGTTATGAAATCCCTACGGGTATGATAGATAAACTTCTAGCTAATCCTTATGCGGGAGATGGAACGAAACATTATGACTTGCACCTTATATATGTGGATGAAATTTGTCGATTGTTTAAGCTTAAAGGCTTGCCCGGAGATGAAGTTAAGAAGAAGGTTTCCCTTTATCTTTGGGGGTAAAGGCATTGACATTGTATAGTCTATGTGATGATATTGGACTTGGGATTGGAATCGATTGAAATTGGAATTTCACCAAAAACATTATCGTATGCATCTAGTTCATCGTGATTGGAATTATATATATGATTTTTTGCCTTGTGAAGGAGAAAGTATCGCTCTAGCTTGGGGGAGGCTTAAGTCAATGTTATATTCGTGCCCCAATCATGAGCTCTCTCGAATTATTGTTCAGAATTTTTATGCTCGGCTTTCTCGTAATGATCAATCCATGCTCGATACTTCTTGTACCGGTTCTTTTATGAACAAGAATATTGAATTCAGGTGGGATCTTTTAGAAAGAATTAAACACAACTCTGAAGATTGGGAACTCAACGAAGGTAAAGAGTCGGGTATAAAGCTTGAGTTTGATCGTGTTAAATCTTTTATGGATACCGATGCTTTTCATAAGTTTAGCACTAAGTATGGACTTGACTCTGAGATAGTAGCGTCTTTTTGTGAATCATTTGCTAATCATGTTGAGCTCCCTAAGGAGAAGTGGTATAAATATCATCCCCCAATTAAAGAAGATATTAAAGAACAAGCTATGGTTAAAGATGAAACTATCATTTACAATGTTGACCCAGTTGTGGCAATTGCTTATATTAAAAAAAATACCTTTCCCTGTTAGGATAAAGGAACATGCTAAGGTTTCAGTTGTGGTTCGCAAAATTAATATGAGATCACCTAAAACCTCTGAACAAATTAAAGTAGAACCTAGTATGCTATGGTTAAAGATCTCTTAGTTTATAATATTGATGGGCATGTTATTTATTTTTGTGGTGAAGCTGCTAGAATTGTTAACCAGAAACCAAAGATAAAAATAGACTAGTTGTTGGCATGCCTGTTGATTCAGTTAAAATAGGAGGTCATTGTTACCATCGTTTATGTGATATGGGTGCTAGTGTCAGTGCTATTCCTTTCACTCTTTACCAAAAATTATGAATGATATAGCATCGACTAAAATAGAAGATATTGATGTTGCTATTAAACTTGCTAATAGAGATATTATTACACACCACTTGGGATTGTTAGACATGTTGAAGTCTTGTGTGAAATACCCTACTTATTTTCTAATTCTTGGTTCCCCACAAGATGACTTTTGTCCCATTATCTTTGGTAGACCTTTCATGAACACTATTAAAGCTAAGATAGATTGCAAGAGACAACCCGTCACTCTTAATTTTGGTGATGTGTCTATGATTTTAATTTCTCTAAGTTTTGTAGACAACCTCGTAATCAAGAATTGCCGAGTAGGTATGAAATAATTGGTCTTGCTTCTATTGTCTTACCCCCTACTGATCCATTAGAAAAATATTTGCTTGACCATGAAGTCGGCATGCCCTTGCATGACAGAAATAAAATAGACAAAATATTCTTTGAGCAACAACCTATCCTTAAGCACAATTTACCAGTTGAAACTCTGGGAGGTCCCCCTCCACCTAAAGGTGATCCTGTGTTTGAATTGAAACAATTGCCTGATACTCTTAAATGTGCTTATCTTGATGAAAAGAAGATATATCCTATTATTATTAGTGATAAATTACAGAGCATGAAGGGAAAAGATTATCAAAAACTCTGAGGAAGCACTATGCTGCTATTGCATATACTCTTGATGATCTTAAGAGCATTAGTCCCACTCTCTGTCAGCACAAGATCAATATGGAACTCGATGCTAAACCAGTTGTTGATCATCAACGACGATTAAATCCAAAATGAAAGAAGTGGTAAGAGCTGGAATATTAAAGCTTCTGGAAGCAGGTATAATCTATCCCATAGCTGATAGCAGATGGGTAAGTCCCGTTCATTGTGTTCCTAGGAAATGAGGTATTACTAGTGTTCCCAATGATAAAAATGAACTCATTCCACAAAGGATAGTGACTGGCTATAGAATGGTAATTGATTTTAGAAAATTAAATAAAGCTACTAGAAAGGATCATTACCCTCTGTCTTTCATTGTTCAAATGTTAGAAAGACTGTCTAAGCACACGCACTTTTGTTTTCTTGATGGATATTCTAGTTTCTCTCAAATACCTGTATCACGGCCCGATCAAGAGAAAACCACCTTTACTTGTCCTTTTGGAACTTATGCTTATAGATGTATGCCTTTTGGTTTATGTAATACACCTGCTACCTTTCAAAGATGTATGACTGCTATATTCTCTGACTTTTGTGAAAAGATTGTTGAGGTTTTCATGGATGATTTTTTTTCGCTTACCGAACTTCTTTTGATGATTGCTTAAGCAACCTTGACCGAGTTTTGCAGAGATGTGAGCAAACTAATCTTGTCTTGAACTGGGAGAAGTGCCACTTTATGGTGAATGAAGGTATTTTCTTAGGTCATAAAATTTCTGAGCGGGGTATTGAGGCGAATAAAGCTAAAGTTTATGCAATTGAGAAAATGTTGTGTCCTAAAGATATTAAAAGTATTCGTAGTTTCCTTGGTCAAGCTGGTTTCTATAGGAGGTTTATTAAAGACTTCTCTAAACTTTATAGGCCTCGTACTAATCTTTTACAAAAGGAAGTTTCCATTTGTTTTTGATGATGATTGCGTAGAAGCCTTTGAAACACTTAAGAAAGCCTTAACCTCACCTATTGTTCACCCATCTGATTGGAACTTGCCATTTGAAATTATGTGTGATGCCAGTGATTATGCTGTTGGTGTCTTTAGGATAGACAGTTGATAAGAAATTAAATGTTATTCACTATGCTAGTAAAATTCTTGACAGTGCCCAAAGAAATTATGCTACTACAGAAAAAGAATTTTTTAGCAGTTGTGTTTGCTTGTGGTAAATTCAGATCTTATATAGTTGACTCTAAAGTAATTGTTCACACCGATCATGCTGCTATTAAATACCTTATGGAAAATAAAGATGCTAAACCTAGACTTATTAGGTGGGTTCTTTTGCTACAAGAATTTGACTTACACATCACTGATAGGAAAGGAGTTGAGAACCCCGTAGCTGATAAGTTGGCTAGGTTAGAAAATATTCTTGATGACCCACTGCCTATTGTTGATAGTTCCCCTGATGAACAGCTAGCTATCATAAACACTTATCATAATACTCCTTGGTATGCTGACTATGCTAATTATATTGTTGCTAAATTTATACCACCTAGTTTTACATACCAACAAAAGAAAAAAAAATCTTCTATGGTTTAAGACATTACTTTTGGGATGACTCACATCTGTATAAAGGAGTAGATGATATTATTAGACGTTGTATACCTGAGCATGAACAGGAACAATTCCTACAAAAATGTCACTCTGAGGCCTACTGAGGGCAACATGCGGGAGATAGAACTGCACACAAGGTATTACAGTCTGGTTTTTATAGGACTACTCTCTACAAGGATGCCCATAAGTTTGTATTATCTTGTGATGAATGTCAAATAATTGGTAATATTGGTAGACGTCACGAAAAGCCTATGAATTATTCACTTGTTATTGAACCGTTTGATGTTTGGGGCTTTGATTATATGGGACCTTTACCTTCCTCTAATGGGTATACACACATTTTGGTTGATGTGGATTATGTCACTAAGTGGGTGGAAGCTATTCCAACTAGCAGTGCTGATCATAACACCTCCATTAAAATTCTTAAAGAAGTTTTTTCCCTAGATTTGGAGTCCCTAGATTTTTAATGACTGATGGTGGCTCACATTTTATTCATGGTGCTTTCTGTAAACTAGTTGCTAAATGTGATGTAACCCATAGAATAGCATCACATTATCACCCTCAATCTAGTGGACAAGTTGAACTTAGCAACAAAGAAATAAAGTTAGTATTACAAAAAACTGTCAATAGGTCTCGAAAGAATTGGTCTAAGAAATTAGATGATGCACTTTGGGCCGACAGAACGGCTTATAAAAATCCTATGGGTATGTCTCCATATAAAATGGTTTATGGGAAAGCTTGTCATTTGCCTCTTGAGTTAGAACATAAAGCATATTGGGCAATTAAAGAACTCAACTATGACTTCAAACTTGCTGGTGAAAAGAGGTTATCTGATATTAGCTCACTAGATGAATGGAGAACCCAAGCTTATAAAAATGCGAAACTATTTAAATAAAAAGTTAAAAGAGGGCATGATAAAAGAAACCAAAAGCGGAAATTTAAGGTTGGTTAATATGTTCTATTGTACAATTCTCATTTTAGATTTGCTGCAGTAAAAATTCTTTCCAAATGGGAAGGACCATATATCATTGAAGAAGTTTATCGCTCTGGAGCTATTAAGATCAATAATGCCGAAGGCACTAGTCCGAAGGTGGTCAATGGACAAAGAATTAAGCACTATATTTCAGGTACGCCTATTAATGTTGAAACGAACATTATTCAAACCATGACACTGGAGTAACACATAAAATAAACCTTCCAAAATACTCGAGAACCCTTAAAAGGAAGAGGTACGTGATATGGTAAGTAAACAGACTCCGAAAAATCCGCAAAAATATTTTCTGTCACTTTTGGACTATTAGAAAAAATAGGAAAATAAGAAACACCCGGGAAGGCAACCTAGGTGCCCACAAGGCACCAGGGCGCACCTGCCCCACCAAGCCCGCCCTGGTGGGTAGTGGGCCCCTCAGTCACCCTACCGACTCCATTTTCCTTCCGTATAATTGTTTCCCAAGATAAAAAAATCTTTATATATACCCCTGGATGATTTGACCACCGTATCACGGAGAAATCCTCTATTCTTGTTTCGTGTTGTTTTTCGGTCAGATCTATTGAGCCAGGCATCATGTCTTCTCCCTCCTCCAACAATATAGAAGGCGATTCTTGGCTACTGGAGATGGAGCTAAGGAGGGAAGAACCAAGAGAAGCCGCTAAGGAGGGCCAGGATCAAGAAGGGGAGCAAGCCATGCTCGCATGGGAGGTCGAGAAAGAAGAGGATATCCTTCAACCTTACTACGATCATCTCACCCTCACCGAAATCGAAGCCTTCAAGGCTTTCGAAATGGTTTGTGTTCAGAATAAATATCTCGCTCGTGAAATTATTTTGATGGAAGAGAAAAATAGCACTCTCTGGAGCATCAATCGTAGATTGGAGTACCTATTGAAGCTGAAGTGTGAAGCCAATACACCACCACCATCATCATCATCACAAAAGAAGGAGGCTTGATTACACGGGTATGGGCACTCCCCTTGGCTTCTGCCAAGCTTGGGGGAGATGTCCTGGTATCGTATCATCATCACTTTTATTACCTTTACCTATCTTAGTTCGATCCTTAGTTATTTCGTGATTTAGTAGAATAAAAGTTTAGTATGATCTATTTTTGAGTGTTAGTTTCATGATCTATCTATCTATGTAATTGAGTGAGAGTTATATAATAAAGTTTAGTTTGAGTTTTTGCTTCTCTACTTTCTTGTTTCAATCAAAATAAAGGAAATAAGGAAAAAGATCAAATGCTAATCTTATGGTAAGTAATGACATCACATAAGGAAAAGTATATGGTAAAATTTATTGAAATTTGACAAACATAGCATTGGTCAATGATGCAATTCATGAAAGAATTAATAATGGAAGAGAAGATTCACATGCAAATATATTATCTTGGACATCTTCTATGATTGTGAGCCCCCATTAAATATCTTATGCAAAATTGTTGATATTGGACAAGGAAGACAATGTAGTGATTTGTGTTTGTTCATATTCACATATAAGTTATTTTGTCATAGATCCTCTAACATGTGGTGCTTGTCCAATATCTTTGCTAGCCAAAAAACCACACTAAGTAGAGATACTTCATCCAAAAACCTTAAACCCAAATTCATGTTTTGAGAGTCCATCATACCAACCTATGGATTGCGTAAGATCCTTAAAGTAAGTTGTCATCGGTGCAAGAAGGCAATAAAAACTGCTCCTAACTGTGTTTGATCTTTTAGTGTAAGGGAAAATAAGCATTGTACGAACATGTGATGGCAACGTAATAAAAGCGACGGTCTGCATAATAAAGGTTCGTATCATAAGGGGCAATATGACGTGACGTTCTTTTGCATTAAGAGATTGTGCATACAAAACCAAAAATCGCATCACAACCTCTGCTTCCCTCTGCGAAGGGCCTATCGTTTACTTTTATGTATTTACTTTTTATGCAAGAGTCAAGGTATTCTTCTCTATTCCTTTTTTATTTTCTCTTTTCGCAAATGTGGCGGGGAAAGATCTAGGCACGTATATCCAGTTGAATATGAGTGATCATGAGTTATTATTGTTGACATCACCCTTGAGTTGAATGACTTGGGAGGCAAAACTATAAGCCCCTATCTTTCTATGTGTCCGGTTGAAGCTTTTTTCTCATATGTATGATGTGAGTGTTAGCAATCATGGAAGAATAAATGATGGTTGAGTATGTGGACTTGCCAAAAGGCTCCGGCATAAGACCCTTCCTGAAAATATGATGAACTGTAATTGCAAACTTGACTGAGAACATAGTTTGTTTGCTTTCAAGAAAATATATGCTTCATGCTTCGATGTTGTGATGAATTGTTACTTTTTCATGAGAAGCTATATGGTAGAGTTTTATGTTCGTATTTCGTTTTTACTGACATCTCTCTCTAAACATGTGGACATGATTTTCGATATCGGCTTTCGCTTGAGGACAAGCAAGGTCTAAGCTTGGGGGAGTTGATACATCCATTTTGCATCAAGTTTTCCTACTGTTATTTATAGTGTTTTTATTCATTATAACACTTTATAGAGTAATTCTAATGCCTTTTATCTCATAATATGCAAGGTTTACACAAAGAGGGAGAATACCGGCAGCTAGAATTCTGGACCTGAAAAAGCTATGTCAGAGATATCTATTCTGCACATCTCCAAATGAGCTGAAATTTTACAGAGAATTATTTTGGAATATATAATAAATATTGGAGAGAATAACTACCAGAGGGGGCAGCCAAGTGCCCCCCTAGTGGGTAGTAGGCTCCTCGACCCACCTCCGGTGCCCATCTTCTGGTACATAAGGTCTTTTGACCTAGAAAAATAAGGTGATGACTTTCGGGAATGAGCACCGCCGTCTCGAGGCGGAACTTGGGCAGGAGCACTTTTGCCCTCCGGCGGAGCGATTCTGCTGGGGGAACTTCCCTCCGGGAGGGGGAACTCGAAGCCATCGTCATCACCAACAACCCTCTCATCTTTGGGAGGCTAATATTCATGAGCATTTTCAACATCACCATCTCATCTCAAACCCTAGTTCATCTCTTGTGTTCAATCTTTCTATCGGAACCTCTGATTAGTACCTGTGGGTGACTAGTAGTGTTGATTACACCTCGTAGTTGATGCTAGATGGTTTATTTGGTGGAAGATTATATGTTCAAATCTATTATGCTATTCAATATACCTATGATCTTGAGCATCAATATTATTTGTGGGTAGTTGCCCTTGTTCTTGAGGCCACGGGAGAAGTCATGTTGCAAGTAATCATGTGAATTTGATATTCGTTCGACATTTTGATGGTATGTATGTTGTGATTCCCTTATTGGTGTTATGTGAACGTTGACTACATGACACTTCACCATGTTTGGGCCTAAGGGAATGTGTTGTGGAGTAGTTATTAGATGATGGGTTGCTATAGTGATAGAAACTTAAACCCTACTTTATGCGCTATTTTGTAAGGGGCTGATTTGGATCCACATGTTTAATCACTTCAAAAAAAGACACATCCGTGACATTTTGGGCCGAATGAATTTTTTTTCTGTCATACTTATGACACTTCTATGACGATAATTGTGACAAAACCCAGTATCATCATAGATTTGGTGGGCTCCTACTTCTATGACAAAAAATCATGACAAAAAATGGGCTTTTCGTCTTGGGCGGGCCGGAGACGCAGCTGCATGACATTCTTTGGGCCGTCCATGAGGAAAACACCGTGGTAGAAGCGAGGGCGAGGAAAATATCGGGGTGTTCCCAGTTACGGTGGGTGGTCGGGGCCGAGCTATGCACGGAGGTTTGCGCATTTCTCTCATACACGCACGCGCGTGGGTGCGAGGTGTTGGGCTCTAACTGAACTCGAGCGAGGCGTTTGCCTACTGAACCCAAGCGATTGCACTGCAGGCTACGTGTTACTGAACCCGAGCGATCGATCGATGGTTGTTAAGCGAACCCGATCGGCGATTCCTTCGCATCTGCTGCTAAGCTGAAGCCGATCGATGTTGCCTCTGGATGAGCAAAGTGAGTGTTCTTTGGGGGTTTGGATGAACAGTTCGGTGGGGTGGATGAACAGGACCCGTGGTGTTGCCTCTGGATGAACAGGACCCGATCGTCGAGGCGGTTGGGGCTGGATGAATAGGACCCGTGTGCGGCTGGATGAACAGGACCACCCGTGGAGGGCTGGATGAGCAGTGAGCGATGGAGGGCTGGATGAGCAGTAGTCCGTGGAGGGTGGTTGAGCAGGATCCGATGGAGAGGGTTGGTTGAGCGATGGCGGTGGAGTAGCGCGGTGGAGGCTAGATGAACATGAGCCCATGGATGAACAGTCGCAGGTGGAGGCTGGAGGAGGTCGACGGTGGATGAACAGTAGCTCGTAGAGGCTGGAGGAGGTCGACGGTGGAGATGAATAGTATCCCGTGGAGTCCCGTTTTGCGGTACGCCACACCCCTCCCGATGAACAGGACCCCCGTTTTGACCGTAGCGCTCCAACACAAGTTCGTTTCCTCCGTTTTGTGGTACGCCACACCCATCCCGATCAACAGGACCCTGTTTCGACCGTAGGAGGTCCAACACAAGTCCGTTTCCTCCGTTTTGCGGTACGCCAGACCTCTCCCGATGAACAGGATCCCATTTCGAACGTGGCCGGTCGAACACAAGGCCGTTTCCTCCGTTGTGCGGTACGCCAGGCCTCGTTTCCATCGTCTGTTCCGTCCAAGCCGGTTGGCTCCCACGCGTTCTGTTGCCTCCCGATGAACACGATGCATTCCGTTGCCTCCCCATGAACACGACGACGACGCAGTTTCTCTGTTCCGACCCAGCCATGTACACGAGCCCTGGTCGTACGTACGCGCGAGTAGGCATTCGAGACCCCACCCGTATGTACGTACGTGGACGTATTTACTTTCTTGCACCCTGGCCGTTGCACGTATGTGTACATGCTACGTGCGCGCCTCTACTACCACATGTGCGCGCCTCTACATCGACCAGTATGTACGTACACATTCGCGACCAGAATGACAATGCGACGTACGCTTCGACCAGGTGAGTCCCGACTGTCAGGCACTTCCTTGAGTGCGAAGATGTAGCTGGTGGGTCCCAGCAGTCAGGGGGGCAAATCGTTTTTCTTTCCCGGACGCACTTCCTTGCCTGCGAAGATGTAGCTGGTGGGTCCCAGCAGTCAGGGGGGAAACGTATTTTTCGCGAAATAAGGTTGCCCATCTGGTGGGTCCCTGCTGTCAGGTGGAGGAATCATTATTTTCCGCATGATAAGGAGTACGAGGGTTCACTGGTTCGGCTGCGGTGTGAGGCTGCCGTCGCCGCAGAATAACAGGGGGTGTGGGTGAGTAGAGGGATGGCCTGGCCAAAGGTGGGAGTAGTAGGTGTCGGATGTTGGGTTCCGGCAGACCTTTAAGGTTCGAACTCTGGGGTCGCACCAAGATCTCTCCCCTACCGATCTACGTCCGATCGCCGCGTGAGATCTAAGCTGAAAACGATGAACGACTCAAGGGACACAAGATTTATACTGGTTCAGGCCACCGTTGTGGTGTAGTACCCTACTCCAGTGTGTGGTGTGGTGGATTGCCTCAGGGCTGATGATGAACAGTACAGGGGAAGAACAGCCTCGCGAGAGGTGTTCTTGAGCTAGTGCGATGAACTGCTTGGGTGAGTTCGATCGCCTCTCTCTCTCTCTAATGAGCACTCGATCTGTCCCCCTCCCTTTCGTGGTGGCTAGTCCTATTTATAGAGGCCCTGGGCCTCTTCCCAAATATTGAGCGGGAAGGGCGCCAACAACGGCCATTTTGAAGGGGGACATCTAGTACAAGTTATCCTGACTAAAGTTGGTCTTCAGCTGCCAAAAGCACTGGCGATGACGCCATCTTGGGCCCCACGGTGACCTCCATCCTGCCGCTCCGCTAGTCTTGGTCTCGTTGCACCGAAACGTCAACCTTTGCCTGATGCCTTGGTACTCCGCGCTTGTGCTTGCCCCCTTTGCACCAAAGAGGAAACAAGGACACTGCACAAGCCGGCGCCCGCCTGGTCTCGATCGTCATGGCTTGCGTCACGAGCACCTCGCGAGGTACCCTGCCTTGATCTCTCCGCCTCCTTATGAGCCTTCCTGGCGAGGCCGTCCCTGAGGAAGCCTCGCGTCATCCTCCCCGCGAGGCTTGGCCCCTCGCGAGGGTCTTGAGTCTTGTGCTGATGAAGATGGGTCGTCTTGGGCCTGGTTGAGCCACGCTGCAGGCCATGAGCGAGCAAGTCTGGGACCCCGTTCCCGAACGCCGACAGATAGCCCGGGCCCAAAAGGCGCTTCGGACTTAGCTTAGCGAGAGAAGCGAAGGGCAAGTGCGGGCGCCGCGAGCCCCATCAGCCCTCTTGACCTTAGGCGCCAGCGTGGCGGTTGATTGGACGTGGGCGCCTCCTCTTCCCCACGCTCCCTCAGCAACCGCTCGACTTGATAAGTCCCTGCATGCTGAAACGGGTCATGATTACATGAGATTTTGGAGGCCGACGGTTGGCCTCCTCCGGACTATAAGTACGGACGGGCGAGAGCCCCCGCAGTCCATCTCTTCCTGCTTCTCTCCTTCTTCTTCTTCCTCGCCCTTGCTTCACCTTACGCCAATGGCGCCAATCCGCTGGTTTTCTGCTGAAGTGAAGGGGAAGGCCCCCCGAGAGGGTCCCGATCCTCTCCCGCCGAAGAAGCGCCCTGTCCCCGGCCGCTGCGGTGCAATCGCATGGCAGGGGACGTCGTGGCCCTGGTACGAGCGACCGCCACCTGGGTTTCCGCTGCCCTTGTACGCCCGAATCGAGAGCCCTGGAGGAGGAGACGCCGAGAAGCACCGGCGACACCGACGGCGACGCCGGCTTGTCATGGCGGTGTGCGTCGTCACCCCTGGCATCCACGCCGAGGGCTCTTCCCGCGAGTTTGTGCTTCACGCCGCCACGCCTCCACGATCTTGGATTCACCTTCCTCCCTCCTTCGCCTTCGAGATGCCGCCGAGTGGGTCTCTGGAGCTCTGGCTGCAGCACGCCGACTGCAGCACCCTTGCAACTGGAGAGGAGGTTGCAGTCGTCGCTCCGGGCAAGGTCTTCATGACCCGGGGCTGGGGCGAGATCGCCCGGGTCTGCCAGACAAGGGGTGCTCTTGTAATCCATCTGGAATACGATGGCGCCTCCTTGATGTTCTTCAAGGTCTTTGACGCGGAAGGACGCCGGTTGGAGTGCTGCCCTCGGGAAGGCGGCCGGGGCAGCGGCATGGCGAGGGCCAGGCCGGCCAATCGCCTCCCCAGCAGTTCCTCAGGCAGCAGCGGAGGAACCGGGGAATCCAGCGACTCCCCCGAGCTTCATGCGACTCCGGAGACGAGCGAGGACAGCTACGAGCCCCCAAGCTCGTGTCGCACTCGGAGCAGGGCGGCTACATCAGGCCATCAGCGCCACTGATCTGGATGGGGTTGGCGTTGGTGCCTGATGGCCCACTGTTGATGATGGTGTCTCCTGCGGAGGCGCGCGTAGTTAACACCCCTTAGGATTAGCACCTTTTGTTCCCTGCGAGGAATCACAGTAGCACCCCGCGGGGGTATGTAAGGCACCTGCCATGTCTTTTGTGAATAGTATATCCTTATTATGAATTGATGCGAGATGCGTGTCCTGTCCCGGCTCGGCTCCCCCTTTCTATCCTCACGAGGGCTTGGTGCTCTATCTTGTGAGTCCCGGTCCCGAGCAGGCTTGACCATCGCTGGTATGCCAGGTCGCGATGCCGTGGTCAAGGCCAGGAAGTGAGCGGCCCAAGGTCCAGTAAGATCCCCTGAGTCGCGATGCTCAGGAGGTCCCCTTTAGCGATCAAGCAGCCTCTGCTAGGAGAGAAAGGAAGGCGGCATCGCCGTGATAGAGCTGCACTAGTCGAGGGTTTGGCGTTGAGTTGATTTAGCTTTTGCGCGACTTATCTCATGAGTTTGGAGTAGTTGTTCGGCGAGGTGCCGGGCCTGCGTGCTGGCAGCTGGAGTGTTACTGGGTCAAGCCCTCATGAGATTCTCCCCTCTTTCCCGCACTTTCCTTTATGCTCTACGTCCTCAGGTCCCGGCCCTCGAGCGAGCTCGGCCGCCGTTGTTATGACAGGTCGCGATGCCGTGGGTCAAGGCGGGGTGAGGCTAGAAAGCCGATGAAGCCCATGAGTCGCGATGCTCGGCGCCCCCTTTTAACGTCTGCGGCGGATCGTATGGGAGAGAGGAGAGGGAGCTCGACGCCCCACGCTATTCCTTACGCGGATCCTGCACACCAACCATGAGGAAAACAAGGTGCTGTCGTTACGGTTGCCAGCCAGCCATTGGTTGCTCGAGGGAGTGATTAGAACCTGGCGCTGGTGAGGTGGCGCTATGCGGGGCTGCCGCAGCCATAGCTCGACCACTCAGATTTTTCGGTGTTGCAGGGACGGACCCATGCGCAAGCGCCGTGCCAGAGCGAGCGACTCCAAAGGTAGGTGTCAATCGAGCAGGCGATTATCTCAAGCAGGTTAATCATGAATGAGCAAATCCACTTAGATAGATGCAGAGAAAGCAAACGCCACTGGGTCAGGCCCGTGCGGCTAGGGGATGATGCAGCCCAAGGGGCGCCCCCAACAAGGTAAGCAGAAGACGGATACATGTCGCGGGGACGGACCCATGCGACCTGGTAATGATGCAGCCCTCGGGGCACTCACAGCTGAAACAAAAACTGAAAAGAAGTCACCTGATACTTTTCCAAAACGATCATTGGAAGTAGCTGGCGGTGCAGGGTGAAGAAGCCAATCGTCATGAGCCCTCGGGACTCTGAGCCTCGGGAGGCTCTGGAGGCCCGGGCGGCTTGCTGAGGTCCATCTCCATCTCCTCCAGGAATGTGCGATGCTTGGCCGCCTGAGCTTCCAGAGTGCTCCTCATCAGGCGCTGGTGGGCTGCAGCCATGTTCGGCAGGCCGAAGGGCATGTGAACGTAGCTCTGCGGCGGGCCCGCGCAACACCCCACGCGCGAGGGCCAGAAGCACTCCTGAGAAGCGACTCGATTGAGCCCTGGGTAGTCGATGCAGACGCGCGGCCCGCCATCCTCACCTGGATGGGGAGCTACGCTGGGCAGGCGGCGGTTGCCGTGCATGACTCTCGATTCCTGCAACTCCTGAGCAGCTTTGGTGATGAACTCCTGAGGATTGGGTCTTTCTTTCTTTACGCCTTCCTGAGGGAAACGTGCCGTGAAGCACGCCTCCAAGTGGTGCCCAAGCGCCTCCCTCGTGATCTTGGCAAAGTCGGTGGCTCCCCAGGAGAGAGCCCCCGAGCCCTCTCCAAGGAGGGCGCTAGGCGCGCCTTCCTATGCGATGGAGGGTGGTGCCCCTTCGACAGGCGCGTGTCCGGACGTGGCACTTCCGGAGGTGCCTGCCTCCTGAGGCCGTGAGCCAGGTGATGTCTTCTTCTTCTTGGGAACTGCTCCAGGGAGGTTTCCACTCTTGTTGTCCGGGTCCTCGATCGACGCGGCCTAGAAGGCGCGCTCGAGGGAGCACACCGCATCCTTCTCTTCACAGGGGACTGTGATGACCCCGCCACTTCCTGGCATCTTGAGGACGTTGTAGCCATGGTGAGTCACTGCCATGAACTTGGCCAAGGCTGGATACCCGAGGATGGCATTGTATGGCAGGTGAATGTGAGCGACGTCGAAGTCAATGAGCTCGGTGCGGTAGTTGTTGCGCTGTCCAAAGGTGACGGGAAGGCGGACCTGCCCTATCAGGATAGTGGAACCATCAGTGACTCCTGAGAAAGGCTTGGTTGGCTGAAGCTGATAATATGGCACTTGGAGATTGTTGAACGTCTCGACGGATAGAACGTTGAGTCCTGCTCCGCCATCGATGAGGGTCCTGGTGACTTGCACATTGCCGATGACTAGGGAACAGAGCATAGGGAGGACACCGGCCGTTGCCGCGCACTTGAGCTGATCCGCTGAGCTGAACGTGATGGCGCACGCAGACCACCTGAGAGGACGCGTGGCCTCAAGCTTGGGGAGGACTGCATTCACCTTGCGAGCAAACTGCTTGAAGATCTGTTGTGAGGTGGGGCTGGCGCCGCCCAAGATCTGGCGATTGCCGCGGCTCTGAAGCCCCAGCCCCTCATCCTAATGATGGTCTTCATTCCTTCTTGGTGGTGGTGGCAGAGGAGGAAGGCCTGTGTTGCCTTGCGGGCGATCCTCATGAGGCTGGTCTCTCCAAGCTCCCTCGCGGGGCTGGTTCTGCCAGCGGTCCTCACAAGGTCGATCACGCCACCCTTGGCGAGGGCCACGGTCGTCCCATCGTCCTCCACCTCTTGCTCCGCCTCGGCCGTAGCCCCGATCGTTGCGCTCAGGGCGTCGACCGACGCGGCCTTCTCGCACAGCCCTGAGCTCTTGGCATTCGTTGGTGTTTTGGGTGTGGAGATCATGGTACACATAGTACCGGCTGCCCTTGGACGACTCCAGCTGGTCCCTGCCGCGCTTCGTGTCCGGCTCTGCTGCGAGCACAGCTGCTCCCTTGTGCTTCACATCCTTGGCCTTGGCCTTCTTCTCTTCTGGGTCCGCTGCCGGGAGCTCGAGAAGGGAGAGGCGTCCCTCCTTAGCCCTTGCGCACTTGGTCGCCAGGTTGAACAGCTCCAGAGACATGCACAAATCTTCATGGATTGCTAGCTCCTCCTTCATCTTGACGTCGCGGATGCCATCAGAGAACGCCGAAATGATGGCCTCCTCGGTCACCCTGGGAATCTTGAGGCGAGCGCTGTCGAAGCGCTAGATGTACTTCTGCAAGGTCACTCCAGGCTACTGCTTGATGCGATGCAGGTCACCCACGGCCGGCGGACGGTCGCGGGTGCCCTGGAAGTTAGCGATGAAGCGGTGCGCATCTCGTCGAGGAGGAGATCGTGCGAGAGCGAGTTCGAGAGCAGTGCGGGCGCCGTCCTTGAGTGCCATGGGAAACCAGTTCGCCATGACCTTTTCGTCCCGTTGTAAACCCGATGCCCAGCTCGTAGAGCTGTAGGAACTCAGCGGGATCTGCAGTCTTTGTCGTGGCGAGGAGGCAGGTCGAGCTTGAACTTGCACGGCGAGCGGCGCTGCATAGCTCGGGGGCGAAGGCACGGCAGCCTGCGGTGGCCACCGGAGCCCTCTGCTGATGCTGGGCATGCTCCTGGGGATTCGCGCACGCCGCTGCCTGGAGCAGCGCGTGGTCTTGAGTGGCGCAGGGATGCGGTCATGGCGCACCGGTGCTGGGAGCACGCGAGCACCGTCTTGGGGACGGGGATCTCTTGGGAGCTCCTTTCTTGTCGCCTTGGCGCCGGCAGTGGATCTTGTCACGGGGGCGCGCCTTGGAGCAGGCGCCTTCTTGGGGAGGAGTTGGCGGAGGCACCTCTGATCTGCGCCTCTCTGCGCGGGGCGGAGGGCGAGCAGCGAGAGGGGCGGCATCACGAGCCCCCCTGTGGCGGCAGCGAGCTTCGGTGATCGCGGGCGAGCCAGTCCTCGTAGAGGTTGTCGGCAGGGACGGTAGTCAGGAGCTCACGCCCGAAACAGCGGCGTCGTGGCGTCTGTAAAGTGCGGCGCGTGGGACGACAAACCGGCCAGAGTCAACGACGGGGTGGCGGTGCGGCCTTCCCACCGCACCGAAGGATGCAGAGACGAGGCCTGCCGCTCGTTCATCGCCGGGCCGGTGGCGGCGTTGGCGGCAGGCGATGGGGAATGACGGGGACACCCACCGACAGGAGCCATCTGGGCGACGCGGGCGGCAAGAGCAGCCCGACGCTCGGCGCGAGCCCGGCGAGCGTCAGCCATGGACACAACGGAAGATCGAACGTGAAGCAGCGGAAGAAAGATTCTGGTGCACCCCTACCCGGCGCGCCAAATGGCGGATGTTGGGTTCCGGCAGACCCTTAAGGTTCAAACCCTGGGGTGCGCATGAAGATCTCTCCCCTACCGATCTACGTCCGATCGCCACGTGAGATCGGTTCGGGCCACCGTTGTGGTGTAATACCCTACTCCAGTGTGTGGTGTGGTGGATTGCCTCAGGGGCTGATGATGAACAGTACAGGGGAAGAACAGCCTCGCGAGAGGTGTTCTTGAGCTGGTGCGATGAACTGCTTGGGTGAGTTCGATCGCCTCTCTCTCTCTAATGAGCACTCGATTTGCCCCCTCCCTTTGGTGGTGGCTAGTCATATTTATAGAGGCCCTGGGCCTCTTCCCAAATATTGAGCGGGAAGGGCGCCAACAACGGCCTTTTTGAAGGGGAACATCTAGTACAAGTTATCCTGACTAAAGTTGGTCTTCGGCTGCCAAAAGCACTAGCGATGACGCCGTCTTGGGCTCCACGGTGACCTCCATCCTGCCGCTCTGCTGCTCTTTGTCTCGTTGCACCGAAATGGCAACCTTTGCCTGATGCCTTGGTACTCCGCGCCTGTGCTTGCCCCCTTTCCACCAAAGAGGAAACAAGGACCTTTGCGAGGCAGCGCCGCTTTGGCGCCCGCTGGCGCCCTTTGGTCTCGATCTTCATTGCTTGCGTCACGAGCACCTCGCGAGGTACCCTGCCTTGATCTCTCTGCCTCCTCACGAGCCTGCCTGGCGAGGCCGTCCCTGAGGAAGCCTCGCGTCGTCCTCCCTACGAGGCTTGGCCCCTCGCGAGGGTCTTGAGTCTTGTGCTGATGAAGATGGGCCGTACTGGGCCACCACTTGAGCCACGCCGTAGGCCGCAGGCAGGCAAGTCTGGGGACCCCCGTTCCCAGAACACTGACATTAGGGGGCGGTGAGGCGTCCGCGGCATCACAGCCGGCCAGAGGAGGCAGGAGCACGCGGCACGACCAGCGCTGGTTTGGGCGGCTGGAGCAAGAAGACCAGAGGTTGAAGAAGCACTACGGTTGTTGGGTGAACATTGTACGGTAACTGGAGCTAGAATCGTTCATATTGACTAAGTTGACAAAGCCCTCCTTCCCCGTCAACTTGGTAGGCCCACAAGTCAGCCTCCCACTATGCTATGTTCCAGCTGGCAGGGGGAGTATTCATTTTTTTGTGCATAATAAGGAGGCACTTCCTTGCCTGCGAAGATAGCTGGTGGGTCCGACCTGTCAGCGGGGCCGCATTTTTTTCGCAAAATACAGAGGCCCTTCCGGTGGGTCCCAGATGTTAGGTGGAGGAATCATTATTTTGCGCGTAATAAGGAGGCAATTCCTTGTGTGCGGCCGTGGACCCAGCTGTCTGCCTCTCCACGTACAGTCCACGTCCGATGGATGTCGTTCATTGACCATGTTGACCAGGCCGCGCCGAGAGCACCATGGCGGTGGATGACGGCGAGGCCTAGGAAGGGAATGACACGAAGCCGGGGAAGACTCGGCAATGGTTGCCTGTGATTGGGGAGTCTGAGGGTTCTTGGTCCAGCTGCCGTCGCCAGAAAATAACAGGAGGTGTGGGTGAGTAGAGGAATGGCCTGGGCAGCAATGAAGTAGGGTGGGGCAGTGCGGCCTGTGCGGCAGCACAGCCGACCACGGGAGGTAGGAGCAGGCAGTCCCACCGGCGCTGGTTTGGGCGGTTGGAGCAAGAAGATCAGATATTGAAGAAGCAGCACGGCTGTTGGATTAACATCCAATGGTCACTGCTGCTAGAATCGTTTGTGGACTAAGTTGACAAAGCCTTTCGTACACGTCAACCTAGTAGACCCACAAGTCAGCCTCCAAATCTGTCCCAAACAGCATATAGCCCAAAATTTCTAGCCAGATTCAAATTAATTTTAAAACTAAATATACCTTAATTTAAATTCAATGAAATTTTACCCGCACAAAAACAATGAAACTTAAAATATCAAAATCCGAAAGAAAAAAGTATTTTGGAACTAATTGCCTGTTTGCAAAAAACAAAATAGTTGGCTAGCCATTTTCAGAAAGAAAAAAAACAAACTGGGCTGGTCATGTGCTAAAGATATGAAATAAAAGCCTGGGCTAGATGGGCCATAGCTCCCGCACAACCCAGTTGATACCCTTCTCCATCCCGAGAAAACAAAATTACTGCGCACGCTGCTGGGTCCCTACTGTCATCCTCACCATGTACAGTTATCTCCTTATTCCTCTCGGTTGTTGCCATGTTGACAACACCGGAGAGTGGCGCCGCGGCGAGTGAACCAAGGCAGAGGACGATGGTGAGGCCTCGGACAGGAACGAATAGGATCCGGGGAAGATGCACAGAGTTTTAGGGTGCGATGTGGCCATGATGCGTCTTGTGGCAACCAGACCCAACCGTGGGAGGCGGAGAAGCGGTCCCTTGGCGCTGATTTGGCTTTGGCGGCTCAGGGAAGAAGAGAATGAAGAAGCACGGCAGATGTTGAATGTCAATCCAATAGTCATGGTTGGCACAATCGTTTGCTGACTAAGCCGACACCAAGTAGCATACTTTTTATATATAGGAAGAAAAGAAAAACTGGACATGTTCGCCTGATAACATTCCCGAAACTGCGACTGTTCAATCTTGTGTCGCAACTAAAACTGCGAGGAAAATGCGTTTGTCTGCCGTCCTCCTCCCAGGGAACATTTGCCACATAAATGACTAGCACCCTTGGTTTTCAACCGAGAGGTCTTGGGTTCGGGTCCCAGGAACTCCCAATTTTTTCCTCCTTCTTTCCTCGCAAAAAAGGGAAAGAAAATCAAAGACTTGAGAAGGCATACAGAACAAGCTAGTGTACCAGTAAAGAGACGTTGCTGAGTTTTAGAAAAAAGAGGCGTGCTCACAGTAGCTGGTTCGAATCAAACCTAGACTATGACTATATATGGTGCTATGCTACTCTGCAAGTAATGAAACTGACATAACCAACGTTCGCTTCTCCTCTTCTCTACTTACTCTACCTAGCATCAGAAGCTCTGGCCGCAGCAACCATGTCCGCTGGCTGCTCGTCCACCTGCTCTTCAGCAGGCAACAACCAGATATGTGCCAAGTCACCACCCGTACCATCGCCTGTGGGTCTCATCACACCCCCGCCGGCATGCGCACCGCAGCCGGTTGCTCATCACAACCTGCTGCCGTTGGTGTGGTGCCACTGCTGCAAATCGCGCAGAGTCATCCGTCGTGTCTCAACTACAATCCTCAACCCTGGTCGAGTCTTCCATAAATGCCCGAATCATGGGGTAATAATATGTTTAAGTGTTGTTCTGCTACTTTCAGTTGCTGATTTTTTTAATAGCTTGGTTGATGATCTTCCAATTTGATTAAATGCGAAAAGGGAAGATTCGTGTGATTTGTATTTACGGGAAGTTGTTGATGTGGGGAGTGCAACTTCGCTGATTATTTGGTTAGCGAGGAATCCCAATACCAGCAGGTTGGGGTGTTGGACAAATGGCTGAAGGAGCGGCGAAGAGGAAGATCTGCAGAGCGAAGGTTAAAGATCAGTTCCTCGATCATGGCCAAGCAACAGCTGCTGAACGGCCTTGCAAGCAATGAGGAGATGAAAGAGCTTGTGAAGATAATGGGAAAAATCGATGTGCTCTGTAGGATGATTGTCTCTTTATTTGCAGTATATGTAGCACCCGTGATGTATTCAGTGGCTATGACATGAGCACTTTGCTGAAACTAGTAATGAATGAAACCTGTGTAGCAGGCTGGGCGTAGTGTTGTGAACATCTAATGATATCTATTAACGGAAATCAGGGGGTATCCCCTTTTGCTCATAAATAAATAAATGGCAGAGGCCCTTTTGGTAATAAATAAATAAATTAGCAGAGGCCCTGTTGGGTCAGCTTTGTTCTCATTCGAAGACGTCAAGCTAATTGCAGTCCAACAGCAAACTATGTTATCATATTCAAGTTTCACTGCTAAATATGAGTACAACTAAACAACAATGTCATCATGTTTTAGTCGTCATACAATCACCAAACACAAATCAGCATACATAACAAGTGATGTTCTCACAGGAAAATACTAAACAACATGTTCATCAGGTTCCAGTTGTCATAGCAAACACAATTTCACATAGTAGATAAAAAACGTCTTCTAACAGGCAAATACGACAAAAGCAATGTAATCATCATCCGCAGCAGCAGTGTCAACATCTTCGCATGTGTATCAGTCTGAATCGTAATTCCCTGCAGTGTCATCTTCTTCTTCGTCCTCAATGTCCTCGAACGTTGGCTTCTTCTTGATCAACTCTTGTATGTCCACAGCACGACAGGCAATCTTTTCACCAGCGTCATTGACGTGATGGTTCTCAAAGATATTAGGAACATCTGTGTTATCTTGTACATCGAGGGCGGTGTAAGCATCATCTTGTTGTGCAACTTCATTAAGCGAATTCCTCTACTCAAACCTTTGCAATACTCTCCAGTCATCGCTACGTGCAAATGTGTCTTCCAAGAAAAATATATGTGTTGCTTGATTTGCCAAAATAAAAGGCTCGTTGGTCTGGTACGCCGCCTTGACATTGATGGATTTGAAATAATCATCAGCTCTGGGTTTTGCGATCCTGGAAAACAGGTTATATCAATGACAGGACAACAGAACCACACAGCGATGATCCTCGAAACTGGAGATATAGTACAACTGAACAATGTTTGTTATGTTAGCACACATTTCAGTTGTCTCTTTGTCATACGTATCCGTGCTCATGATGGCACTGTTTTGTGTCTTCCTGCCTTCGTCTCGTGCAAGGGTATTGTAGCGCACATCTCCAACAACGCAAGATTCATAATGTCTTACCCGAGTATCAGGACCCATTGCTAGTGAGTAAAGGGCATCATCAACTACCTGCCCATCCTCCCGCATCTTCTTAACCTATGGTTAGAAAATAGATAAGCTGATCATCTTATGTACTCAATATATTAAAAAAACTGACAGTGCAATTCAAAAGCTTACATGGCTCTTGAACCATTTGTCAAATCCTGCCATAACCAGTTTGTCAATGTTTCTTGGATTTTGCGGCAGTAACTCCTTTTTGTAGATGCTGCACAACATAGTGATCGCGTCAAACATCTAAATATATATAAGAATGTGCTGCAAGTTTAGTAGATTATGATGTGTAAGCTACAGTACTTAGCACTTACTTGATATAAGGTAGTATCTCAGACAGTTATTCAACACATAACAAACCATTTTGTCCAAATCTTTAGGTTTGTCCTCTTGTCGACTCTTCCCTGTAACTCGAATAGAATAATCGAAAACATTGAGCCCGGGATTGTCTTCACCCACTTCTTTGCTAAGCTGATCAGCTGTTTCAATGTATTTTGAGCAGAATGTCAACGCTTCTGTAGCAATGTAGGCCTCTGCAACGGAACCCTCGGGTCTAGCTCTGTTCCTAACATAGCCCTTGAAAGTGCCTAGCCGCCTTTAAATAGGGTACATCCAGCCATACTGTAATGGACCTCTAAGTAGTGCCTCATCAGGTAGATGAACAACCAAATGCACCATCACATCAAAGAAGGCTGGAGGATATATCTTCTCAAGGTCGCATAGGATAGTTGGTATCTTATCTCTAAGACGCTCCAAAACATCTATCCTGATATTTCTACTGTAGAGTTCCCTGAAGAATTGTCCCTACTCTGCAACTGCTCGGTATAAGTCAGGGCGGCCCAATCCTCTAAGGATAACATGTAAAACGCTTTGAAGTAGGACGTGGCATTCATGAGTTTCCGTACCTTGTTTCCATCTGCACTGACTCTCCTTTTAGGGTTGTAAGCAAATCCATGTGGGAATCTCACACGTGACAGGACCTCGCAGAATTCTTTTCTTTTTACCTTATCCAAGACGTAAATAGCTGGTGCCATATCCCGTGGTTTACCTTCATCTTGCACCTGCAAATCATGTCTGATACCCAGGTGTGTCAAATCAATCCTAGATTTTAAGGTATCTTTCGTCTTGCCTTCAATATTAAGAAGTGTGCCGATAATGCTGTCACATATATTTTTCTCGATGTGCATCACATCAAGATTATGCCGCAGATCCAAATCTTTCCAATACTCCAAGTCCCACAAAGTGGACCTGCGGGTAAACAATAATCTCTCTTCTGCCCTGCCACACTTTCTTTTCCCGCTACCATTACCAGGATGGTTTCCTGGTGTAATGTGCCTGACCTTCTCTAATTCCACTTGCAACTCATCGGCGGTGAGCCTCTTTGGCGCATCACAGTTTTCATGCTTTGCATTGCACACATGTCTTCGGTATTTTCTAGGATGTGGCTTGTCCTTAGCAAGGAATCGACGGTGTCCAATGTAACAGATCTTGCTAAGTATTGCGTATGATAGCAGATTCCTATCACAGCAAACACATGCATTGTAACCATGTGTCGTTCGCCCTGACATAGTGCCCAAAGCCGGGTAATCATGGATGCACCAAATTATAACATCACGCAGAAAGAAATTAGCTGGTGGGCTGCTATATAGGTCTCGAGTGAGAACACCCCTCCATAGCTGTTGAAGTTCCTCCATAAGAGGCTCCATGAACAAATCAAAATCCTTTCCAGGACTTTTTGGACCTAGGATGAGCAAGGCCATCATGTAGTTTGATTCTTTAGTGCAGACATTTGGAGGCATGTTGTAAGGATAACAAGCTTGGCCACATGCTATATGTGGCGCTCTGGTGGCCAAATGGGTTAAATCCATCCGAAGCTAAGCCAAGTCTAATGTTTCTCGGGTCAAGACAAACTTTTTGTGTTTACGATTGAAGCTTTTCCACTCACTACCATGTGATGGATGGCTCATTACATTCGATCTATGTACTCCTGGTTCCTAGAATGCGAGTACATCCTCTCTTGTTTGACATCATGAAACAAGCTCTGCAATCTTGGTGTAATTGGAAAATGTCTCAGAACATTATGAGGAATCCTCTTCACATCATCGCCATCTTTCCATCTTGATGATTTGCCTTTCGGGCATTCATTTAAGTTGGCATAATCCTTCTGGAACAGAACACAATTATTCTTACAAACATGGATCATATCATATCCAAGTCCAACTGCACGAAGGAAATTCTCCATTTTACTGTAGGTGTGTGGTAGCTTAGATGCATCTGGGAAATCTTTTCGGAAAGCAGCCAACATCACATCAAATGATTTGTTGGTCATCCGTTCAGATGTCTTCACCTGAAGAAAGGTGGCCATAGCTGAGAATACTGACAGCTCATTTCCTGGGGTGACAGCCACGTTGCATTATTCCAACATGCGGGCCCACCGTTTTTCTTCTGCAGGTGAAAGTTCACGGAATGCACGAGCATTTCGTAGCATTGTTTCAATGTTGGTCAAACTCACTGGCTCCGCCACCACCACCTCCTCCTCCTCTTCCACCTGAGCATCGGGCAGATCAAGATGGTGATATGCTTCTTCCACGTAGTCAATAACATTGACGTTCACAGCTTCAACATGATGAACCCACATAGTATATGTGACCGACATCCCATACAAGTGTAGATGATTTTGCACAGTTGACTGGGGTCTTGTAACTAAATTCATACAACTGCTATCGGGCAGAGCACATCTAATTTGGACCACCGTACTCAGCTCGATAAAGTTCATGGAGTTTTCAACCCCTCGACATATGCAGCGGAGAATCTTGACAGAAGTTATCAAGTCCTGTCCATCATTAGACATACAAATTAGTTCTTCTACTAGATATTACAGGAAAAACATAGATGCTTTTTTATGAAGTCTAGAAAAAAATACCTAGGTCGATGTCTAAAGCTATGGCAAGATTTTTGGACGAGCAGATCTAAGTAACGAAATATATGTAAAGCTAATTCAGCAAACTGATTTGAGTGCCAAATTATGGCAGGCTGTTTCAGCAGTCAATGAGGCCGAGCACACAGCCATCAAACTATCGAAGGCCATCGCAGCAACAAAGATCGAGTATAAAACGGTATAGAGCTATTTCACGTAACAGATTGGCCACTAGACCATGGCAATCTACGTCACAATAAATATATGGCAGGATATTTTAGCAACTAATCGGCCTTGGCATGCCATCTTAGCTAAGAAGATTGAGTGCAGAACAGGGCAAGGAAGCTTCTTAAGTAGAGCATATTGACTGTAAACTACTTTGGCAAATAGTGAGATTAAAAGCGTCTGTCAGCTAACATTCAACACTACACCGACATGCACGGGGCCTCAGTTTAGAATGTGCATACCGTGGGAGAAGTTGACCGCCGTGCATCTCCACAGGAACGTCGCCAGCGGTGGCGGTGCTGACCGTCGTGCGCCTCCACAAGAACGTTGCCAGCGGTGGCGGCGCGGCTAGAGGACGGCAGTCTACGAGAGCGTACTGTGGGAACGAGAGGATCGCCGTGCGTCCCCTCGACGAACCATGGCTGACGTGTCGGCAGTGGCAGGGGGGCGGCTTTGCCGGAGCGAATGGAGTGCAAGGGGATAGGGGGAGGGGGGTTTGGGGAATATTATTGGCTTGTTGGCCGAAGGGCGGTTGAATCTAGGATTTGGGGGGAATTTTGGGTGGGGGAGGATTTTCGCACGGTGGGCAGGTGGAGTTTGGCGCATGGTCGGTTTCTCCAAGTGCAGTCCCACGTGTCAGTGAAGAGGCAAGCCGAAGCGCGTTCCGTTTGCGTGAGGCGTGTGCAGGACCGACCGTGTGTGGGGTGCAATGCGTCTGTGACAGGGGTGCTGTGAGTGTACCGCCTTTTTTCCTTTTAAACTAGGTGCTTCGCTCCCTCAAAAAAAACTTGTTGCTTCGCACGATCCGTCGATACTACTACTAGTAATCTGGTAAGCCCGACTAAGATGGCGTGGTCGGGTCTTTTCCCGCGCGATATGTTGGGGGTTGGCTTAGTTGGGTTTTTTAGGACGAGTAATGCTACACCTACGTAATCCCAGTTACGTAATTAACATAATGTGAAACGTGTGAGCTGTTGATTGTAGATTGGGGGGAGGGACAGGCCCACCAACATCAAAATCAGGGGAGGAGAGAGAGAGGCAATTTACGTTAACCCTTTCGTAGGTTCCCGTAGATGTAGAAAGATGTGAAATGCGTGAATGTGTAGTGGACGTACTATTGGAGTGCCTAAGATAAATTGTGTATGTATAGACCCTATGTGTTTATTTTACTTCGCGTGTTAGCTTTGTCTCGGTTCAATAAAAAGCAGAGTTGGTGATGATGGTGTGCATGTCATTCTACAATATAGGCCGTCCGATCTATATCTAACGGATAGGAAGGAAACTATGACAATTTACCCGCACTCCTCTCCACATTTGCAGATAAGGCCTTCCCTCGTTCATCCTTTTCTCCCACAAGATCCTGATCTTCCGTGCAACGTACGGGCATCTTGCTAGTACTCCTACAATATACTATATTATTGTGAAAGTTCTGAAGGAAATATGCCCTAGAGGCAATAATAAAGTTATTATTTATTTCCTTATATCATGATAAATGTTTATTATTCATGCTAGAATTGTATTAACCGGAAACATAATACATGTGTGAATACATAGACAAACAGATAGTCACTAGTATGCCTCTACAAGACTAGCTCATTGATCGAAGATGGTTGTGTTTCCTAACCATAGACATGTGTTGTCATTTGATTAATGGGATCACATCATTAGGAGAATGATGTGATTGACATGACCCATTTCATTAGCTTAGCACTTGATCGTTTAGTATGTTGCTTATGCTTTCTTCATGACTTATACAAAGTTCCTGCAACTATGAGATTATGCAACTCCGTTTACGGAGGAACACTTTGTGTGCTACCAAAGCGTCTGGCGTAACTGGGTGATTATAAAGGTACTCTCTGGTGTCTCCAAAAGTATATGTTGAGTTGGCATAAATCGAGATTAGGTTTTGTCACTCCGATTGTCGGAGAGGTATCTCTGGGCCTTCTCGGTAATACACATCACATAAGCCTTGCAAGCATTGCAACTAATGAGTTAGTTGTGAGATGATGTATTACGGAGCGAGTAAAGAGACTTACCGTAGCGAGATTGAACTAGGTATTGGATACCGACGATCGAATCTCGGGTAAGTAACTATACCGATGACAAAAGGAACAACGATATATCGTTATGCGGTTTGACCGATAAAGATCTTCGTAGAATATGTAGGAACCAATATGGGCATCCAGGTTCCGCTATTGGTTATTGACCGAGAATGGTTCTAGGTCATGTCTACATAGTTCTCGAACCCGTAGGGTCCCACGCTAACGTTCGATGATGTGATTCATTATGAGTTTATAAGTATTGATGTACGAAGGTTGTTGAGTCCGGATGTGATCACGGACATGGCGAGGAGTCTCGAAATGGTCGAGACATAAAGAATGATATATTGGAAGCCTATGTCGGACTTGGAAGGTTCGGATGAAAACAGGAAGTTCTGCGGAACACGGGGTTACGGAACCCCGGGGTCTATGGGCCTTATGGGCCATAGAGAGAAGAGGAAGGGCCGGCCAGGCAGGCGCGCCCCCTCCCCTCTAGTCCGAATAGGACAGGAGAGGCGGCGCCCTTCCCTCTTCCCCCTCCTCCAATCCTAATCCAACTAGGAGGGAGTCCTACTCGGTGGGAGTAGGACTCCTCGGCGCCTCCCCTAGGGCTGGCCGCACCCCTTGGCTCCTTTATATCTGAGGCAGGGGCACCCCATGACACACAAGTTGATCTACGGATCGTTCCTTAGCCGTGTGCGGTGCCCCTTCCACCATATTCCACTTGGTCATATCGTCGCGGAGCTTAAGCGAAGCCTCGCGCCGGAGAAGTCATATCGTCGCGGAGCTTAAGCGAAGCCCTGCGTCGGTGGAGCATCATCATCGTCCACCACGTCGTCTTGTGGAACTCATCCCGACACTTTGCTGGATCGGTCCGGGGATCGTCATCGAGCTGAGCGTGTGCAGAACTTCGGAGGTGCCGTCGTTCGGTGCTTGGATCGGTCGGATCGTGAAGGCGTACGACTACATCAACCGCGTTGTTATAACGCTTCCGCTTTCGGTCTACGAGGGTACGTGGACGGACACTCTCCCCTTTCGTTGCTATGCCATCACCATGGTCTTGCGTGTACGTAGGAAATTTTTTGAAATTACTACGTTTCCCAACAAGTTCATATACACCGGCCGAGATTAATGCAAACACGACAGATTTTCATTACATTTCGAACTTTTATAGGACAGAAAAATAAAATAAACCCGACCCTAAACCTATTCTACGGTGGTTACCGACGTCCTCCATCTGCGATCTCTATGTACGGGGGCGGGGTTCAAGACCCGTGAAGTGAAGGTGCAGTCTCCAGCAAGGAAGAGTAGAACACGGGATACGGACCGGCTAGTTGGCACACCATGCCCTGCCGCCTCCCGTGCCCTACTCATCCTCGGAGGAGTCCCCGACCTCGGTGGTGCCAGATGTTGGACGGCGGCAAGTAGGACGTGTGGATGACGGTGCTCCCGTCGTCGGCTGCCAGCGTGGCCACCGCTTGTTATTACGCCGCTATTGTGTCACGGGAGGCGACTTGAGCGAGGGCGGCGCCCTCGAGCTTCATCCCCGAAGACAAGCTCTCCCGCAGAGCGTTCGCGCTTGCGGTCATGGCGGACGTGGTGCCAGGTAGGAGGACGATTGGCTATGGTGTGGAGGTTCGCTGGGCGTTGCCGCTTTAAGTAGCGCATTCCGGTGAGGCCAAGCGTCCTGGTGCGTCATTAAGTTGCCGGAGTTGGTTCCTCGGGCACCGAGCCTCTTAACGACGACATACGGACGGACGGCATGAATACGGGTAGCTGGCGCCGGCTGGGAACGCACCACGCGACGGCGCGAGGGACGAGGGTTTTTGGTGTGCCAGGGTAGTCAGCTGCGGTCGTGGCAACGTTGGAGATGCCCTTTGCTCACATGTGATCCCCGCATGTCATTGAAAAAGCAAGATGACCCGGCATGGTCTCAGGTGTTGAGGATGTAGTTGGCCGTGCTACACCACTCCGCGGACGCGTCCCGGCGCCTCGTGCATCCTCGACGAGCCGGGTGTTGGGTGTGTTTGGATTGTGGCCAAAGTGCACCTTACCAAAATTTTGGTCATGACCCAAAGATTGGTCTTTGTTTGGATGGTTGCCATTTTTTTGGCATGCCAATGAACTCTAGCCAACTCTAGTTCATTTTTCTGGCCAATGTCGGCCAAATCATGGGCAACCAAAACCTCAACCAAAATTTTTGCTACCCAATGCTTTGATGGGGCAACCTTGGGCACAAACCAAACATATTGTTGGTCGTGCCACAGCACTAACGCCACCCTCGGCACACTAAAATCGACCGTGTCTAACGACGATGAGCGTGTCGCTCACCGCGGTCGCCGTGTCCAGAGGCGGTGCTGGAGCTGCGCCATGTTGTTGGCCCCCACGACCCACATGAACGGTTGCCGGTGGCGAGGAGGTCGTGGGCCAGCTCCTCCATTGGACTGGTCTGCGCTACGTCATCCCGACAGGTGTGTCCCACATGTTGGTTTCCCTATTTTCCCGGCCATATTCGAGCGTCAGTGCTCCGCATTGTTGTCACGCCCAATATGCGACCCTATCCAAAAGGAACTCGACGGTCCCACCAAGGATAGACCCGCATATTGAAACGCTTTTGCAAGGTGGATATCATTACATCAACATTACATAATAGTGGGGATACATCCAATACATGCAATGTCACATGAATACAACAATACAACATACAAGATCAACATCCGACTACGGATGAAACATGAACAGAAACTCAAACAATATCCACCCTGCTAGCCCAGGCTGCCGACCTGGAACCTATCCCCTGACCGAAGAAGCAGAAGAAGAACTCCAAAACAAGCAACATCGCTCTCGCGTCATGATCATCGCAAACCTGTACCTGCAACTGGTGGTGTAGTAATCTGTGAGCCACGAGGACTCAGCAATCCCATTACCATGGGTATCAAGACTAGCAAAGCTTAAGTAGGAAAGGAAGGGATAAAGTGGTGAGGTTGCAGCAACGACTAAGCATATATGGTGGCTAACCAACGCAAATAAGAGCGAGAAGAGAGCAAGCGGAACGGTCGTGAAGCTAGCAATGATCAAGAGGTGATCCTGAACACCTACTTACGTCAATCATAACCCAGAAACCGTGTTCTTCTCTCGATCAACCCCGAAAAGAGACACTCGCGGTTACGCACACGGTTGGTGTATTTTAGAAGAGTTTACTTCAAGTATACTACAACCGGACATTAACAAATTCCCATCTGCCACATAACCGCGGGCACGGCTCTCGAAAGTTTATACCCTGCAGGGGTGTCCCAACTTAGCCCATGATAAGCTCTCGCGATCAACGAAGGATATTCCTTCTCCCCGGGAAGACCCGATCAGTCTCGGAATCCCGGCTACAAGACATTTCGACAGCAATAAAACAAGACCAGCAAGACCTCCCGGCATGCCGACATCCTGATAGTAGCCGCGCGTATCTCGTCTCAGGCCACGACCGGATGAGCGAGACGCATAACTAGAACCAGCCCTCAAGTTTCCCGAGGTGGCGTTGCAAGTGGCTCTAGTTTGGACCAACACTTAGACAAGCATTGGCCCGGGGGGGCTAAAATGAAGATGACCCTTGAGAGCGCGACTCCCAAGGGAAAAAGGGCTAGGTGAGGCAAATGGAAAACCAATGTTGGGCCTTCTTTGGAGTCTTATTCAAAGCGAACTGTCAAGGGGGTCCCATAAATCACCCAACCGCGTTAGGGACGCAAAATCCGGGAACATAATACCGATATGACGGAAACTAGGGCGGCAAGAGTGGAACAAAACACCAGGCATAAGGCCGAGCCTTCCACCCTTTACCAAGTATATAGATGCATTAATAATATAAGAGATATTGTGATATCCCAACATAACCCTGTCCGCCATGGAGCAATCTTCAACTTCACCTGCAACTAACAACGCTATAAGAGGGTCTGAGCAAAGCGGTAACATAGCCAAACAACGGTTTGTAGGAAGGGTGACAAAGGTTAGAGGCTGACATGGCAATTAGTTAGGCTTGAGCAACAAGAGATAGGTAGCGCGGCAAAGCGATAGAACAAAGCAACTAGCATAGCAATGATAGTAGTAGATCCAGGGTAGCGGTCATCTTGCCTGAAATCCCGCTAGGAAGAAGAACGAGTCCATGAAGAAGATGAACGGAAGTAGTCGAACGAATCCTCACAACTCCGGAACAAAACTGAAGCTAACGAGAGAAGCAAACCGGAAAGAAGCAAACAACATAGTAAACAACCATCACATAATCATGGCATGTTGCACAACCAAGTATGATGCATGACAAGACTACATGAGGCTACTCATGGCAAGAGATGATGCAAACAAGAGCAACACATCAAAGCAAGTTTAAATGAGGCCGGGAACAACATATAACAATTCCGGTAAGTCCTCATATGCAAATTTCGAAATTGGTCCAGATCTAAATAAACCTTAAGTTCAAGTTGTTAAACAGCAATTTAAGATGCACCACGATGATCTACACGAAATTCTATTCAAGTTACATATAAAGTTCATTAGATTCGGAGCTACGGCCTAGAAGATATGAGCAAAACAAGTTGAACATGGCATTGATGCAAAATGCATACAAACATCAAGCAAACCCTCTCAAACCAAGGATGCAACATGATAATATGAAACTACATGCAAAATCAAGCAAGTTTCATATAGAGCACACACAAAACGGAGCAACGGTTCAACACATACACATGAAACAAGTCATAGCCACAATCTGTCCAAAACAGCAACTAGGCATATTGCAAGCACCTAAACAACAAGCTACAACATCTTAACATGATAACAAAAGGCATGGACGTGATGTACAGGTAAAGCATGACAAAACATGAACACTGAGCTATCTCCAGAAATCACTAGAACATGCTCAAACACACATGGCAAGACTGCATATAATAACAGTTTCAGACTTTAGCAGAAATAACATCAGGTTGCAATGTTTAGAGCTATCAAACAACATGTTACAGGACCTTATCATGTCAAACAAAGGCATGGCATGAATCTACTAATTTCATATAACAGAAGTCCTTTACTGACCATGAGCCAAAAAGGATCCGAAGATATGATGGCACCCATGTAAACATGGCAAGTTATATTACAGATTCATACATGGCAGGAACAGCAATAAGTAGGCATGTTGGTGAGCTTGAACCACTCACCATAGAGCAATACATGGCATGGCAAGGCAACCAACAGTAATAAGACATGTTTATGAAGCTAAGAATGGCAAGAGCAAGTTCATAGGATGCATGGAACACTAGCAACAATCATGGCAACATTGAACTTAATGTTAACAGGCTGACAGCAACATTATTTAGCAACTTTGAGAGCAAGATTACAACAAGTTAGAGCCGACTATAATTGCAACAAAGGGCATGGATGGATAGAGCAAGACATGTATAACAAAACATCCTTAGTGAACATCTCCAGATTATGCATAGAATGACTTGTAGCAGCAGGTTAATATAGCAACAAAACATAACAAAATCTGTCAGGAAAACAGCAACAGCGAGTACCCTACTTAACAAGCTTGATGCACTCACGACACAACTCACAAAAATACATGGTAAGCACCCCTGTAAATCTGTAATGATGTAGTTCAAAACACATGTAGAGCTCATGCTCATAGGATGCACACATCAAATGCAAAAAAAAATGACAAATCATCAAGTTATAACAGTTTTAGCAGGTTAACATCATATAGCACTCTTGCAACGATAATTCAGGCATCAAGATGAGCTCAAATGAATATGGTGCAATGTAATGAAATGATGTACACGTCGAGATGAACAATTTGACATATTACACACACGAAATGGAGCTACAGATGCAGAGTTATGATGCGATGAAAAGTGCACCAGAATGTCAAAATAACAGGGACTTGGACGAAAAAAAACGGGGTCAACCTCATCTTCTCAGATCTGGATCGGGGGCACGGACTTCGAGGCGAGGCGGGCTCGCCGGAGATGGCAGGGGCAGCGAGGCAAAGTCGCCGGAGCGCGGCGGCGAGGCGGAGGAGGCCGGGTCGGGAGGTCGGCGGGAGGCGACGGGCGCGGGCGGCGACGCGGGGAGAGGCGCCGGCCGGGCGGCTCATGGTGGCGGGCGTGGGCGCCGTGGAGGCGGGCGCCGCTGGCACGCGGACGCTGGTCGGGAGGCGGCGGCGACCCGGCTCGGGAGGCGGCGCTTGAGGCGGGCGACGACCGGAGGGCGCGGCGCACGGGTGATGTGGCGGCCTCTGGTTGGTCCGGGCGACGGCGGGGGTGACGTGGCACGACGTGATTCATTGGAGTGAGGTGGCGGCAATGGCTGGACATTGTCCGGCGCGGAGGCGGACATGTCCGGCGGCGGGGAGGAGTTTGGCTAGGGTTTGGACTGCGGGAATTTCGGGGGAGGCACATATTTATAGGTAGAGGGAGCTAGGAGAGTCCAAATGGGGTGTGGTTTCCGTCCACGCGATCGTGATCGAACGACCGAGAGCATGGAGGGGAGTTAGATGGGTTTTGGGCCACTTTGAAGGGGTGTTGGGCTGCAAGACAAAGAGGGCTTTTACGGTTACCCGGTTAACCGTTGGAGTATCAAACGACCTCCGAATGACACGAAACTTGACAGGCGGTCTACCGGTGGTATACCAAGGCCGCTTGGCAAACCTCGGGCCATTCCAAGAAAGTTTAACACCCGCACATGAAAAGAGGCAAAAGGGGGCGCCGGGAGACATAGGAGTGCCGGATTGCAAAACGGACAACGGGGAAAATGCTCGGATGCATGAGACGAACATGTATGCAAATGCGATGCACATGACGACATGATAAAATGCAACACACAAGCAAATGACATGGCAAAGACGGCGAATAACTGAAGGACACCTGGCGCATCGAATCCGGGGCGTTACAACACCCCTCCACTAACAAGAGATCTCGTCCCGAGATCTTAGGACCGAGACGGAAGGGAAAAAAGGATGAGGTGAAATAAGGACAAGAGAGAAGAAGCAAAGAATCGAGAGCACTCGAGAAGAAGAGAGGAACGACGAGAATGACGAGAATCGAAAGCTCACGGAATCAAGATAGACTTTGAAAACACTCCGGTTAGAACAAGATAAGAAACGAATAAGATTGAAAGGATTTAGGCAACACTCCGTTTGAACAAGGAAAGAATAGAACATGAACTTGAGAGGATGGAATGATACTTGATGAAGACATGACACAAAACCTCCGGAAAGAATTAAAAGAGTTGAATGAAAAGAACGGAGAAGAAAATGACAACTTGTGTCACGAATGAAATAGAAAGCAACCTTAGAAGAAAAGATTGAATGGAATTGTTGATAAAATTCAACAATGAAAAGAATAAGCTTGTCGTGGACGTATGGATAACATCTCAGAAATTATGAGGTGATAACCAGCCGCAAACGGAAATGATTGAATAGCTGAGAAGAACGTAGGAATGCAAAACTCCACTTTCCAAGAAAATGAAGAATTATTTGCTCTTCAAGACGGGAGAAGAAAAGATACTGGAACTCCTCCAACAAAATCTTGATGAACTCTTGAAGAAAAAATTAAATCATGAAGAACTCCGGTGAAAAAAGGATGATGAGATAAAATTGAAGGATGAAAGAATAAGATGAGCATTGCGATGATTTAGATGGAGGTTCCGACGAAATGGCTGAGGAAATTGAACTCCGGAAAAGAAAATATGAAAACACTTGGAAGTAGAATTTATTCCTCAAGAACACACTCCGAAGAAAAAGTTTAATCACTTTGATGAAATAAGAATAAGATTTATTGTATGATTATCTTTCATCAAATTAAATTGATGACAAGCAATGGATTTTTGCATACTACTTATTCTTCTTGAAAAAGGATTGAGAAGTGACATATCGCAAACTTGAGAAGGTCTTCAAGAACCACCGGTAGGATTAAAAGAACGAATAAATTGAATATGATGAAAAACCGAAAAGAAATTTTCAACGAACCACCGTGAAAATGAAAATGAACAAAGAGAAGAGAACGGATCGCCGGAAAGAATTAGAAAAGCACGAAGATACTTGAGGGAATTTAGAGAAAAGAGATCGAAGAGATCGCGAACTGATTAACGAATGCTTGAACGCAGCACCGGAAGAATATGTAGACGAACGAAGGGACACGGATATAGGATAATTGGAGAACGACTTTGAAAACTTGGAACGAAGAAATCTTCCGAAAAGATGGCCTCCGGATGATTGAGACGGAAAGTAACTCCTTAAATACTCCGGATGGATGAAAAGAATTTGCATGACTGGAAACAATTAGATAGGATAACATCGAGCTAGCACCATGAATCTCTGGGGGAACGGACAAGATTTAAGAGAAACTCTACTTCGGTCTTCAAATGACAACGAGAAACACCGCAAAAATTATTGAGATACTCCGGGAGAATGAAAAGAGGAAGGGTTGACCCAAAGATGAAAAGAATTAGAAAGCGATCTTGGAGAAGGCATGTGACTGATGAAATTCATTCTTACGTCAAACTTGAAAAGAATTTGGGAATAACTCCGGGGAATTAGAAGAGTCAGGTAAGATCCTGGGAAAAGACCTGTGGGTTAGGGCCCACTGAAAAGAGACATCGTTGGAAAGGGTTGTTGAAGAGATAGGTGATGCACCGGAACAATTGAAATATAGAATGCGAACATGAATCTTCTGAGATGTCTTAAACACTCCGGGATAAAAGAATGGCGAGAGGAGGAACGAGCAAGAGGAAAACACTTGATCTGAGGAAAAGAATGTGATCAACCCGAAAAACTTGAATTGAGTGCACCGGAAAAAGAAAGGGATGAAGAATGACGAACAAGACGAGAATTCGCCGGTTGAAATAATTGAGGGAAGACTGAAGAGGCTCCACACAAATGAAATTGATGGTCGAAAAAGACTAAGGCTCCGGGAATAAGAGGGTGGGAGGGCGGGAAAAACAAAGGCAACTTGGAAGGGGAAACTACGAATATCTTGAAGAGAAAACACCGGTTGAAGAAAGCAAAGGCTTTGCATGATTAGGATGGATACTCGATTACGGACTCCAGCTCCGACAAGAAAAAGGGTGGGTGGGTGGGAAAAGAAAACAACTGAGGATTGAACTTGACAACGATGAAGAGGCTCGAGTCAACTTGACGAGAAATGCACCGGACAAAAAGAGCTGAGACCCAACGAACAAAAAACTAACCACGTGATCCTAAAGAAAAATTTGAAGGGGAAGAGGAGTAGTTCAAAACACCTACGTCAAGATTCCTTACCAGCGCGATGAAGGGGCTGAGGAGTAAAAGAATTCCTACTCTCCGATATAACTAGACTCCGAAAATAGTTTTCTTCTAGACTCAACAACGGCCAAACTACACGATCAATCAAGGGGGCTCCTAAGGTCGGTGAGGCTCTGATACCAACTTGTCACGCCCAATATGCGACCATATCCAAAAGGAACTCGACGGTCCCACCAAGGATAGACCCGCATATTGAAACGCTTTTGCAAGGTGGATCTCATTACATCAACATTTCATACTAGTGGGGATACATCCAATACATACAATGTCACATGAATACAACAATACAACATACAAGTTCAACATCTGACTACGGATGAAACATGAACAGAAACTCAAACAATATCCACCCTGCTAGCCCAGGCTGCCGACCTGGAACCTATCCCCTGACTGAAGAAGCAGAAGAAGAACTCCAAAACAAGCAGCATCGCTCTCGCGTCATGATCATCGCAAACCTGTACCTGCAACTGGTGGTGTAGTAATCTGTGAGCCACGAGGACTCAGCAATCCCATTACCATGGGTATCAAGACTAGCAAAGCTTAAGTAGGAAAGGAAGGGATAAAGTGGTGAGGTTGCAGCAGCGACTAAGCATATATGGTGGCTAACCAACGCAAATAAGAGCGAGAAGAGAGCAAGCGGAACGGTCGTGAAGCTAGCAATGATCAAGAGGTGATCCTGAACACCTACTTACGTCAAACATAACCCAGAAACCGTGTTCTCCTCTCGATCAACCCAGAAAAGAGACACTCACGGTTACGCACACGGTTGGTGTATTTTAGAAGAGTTTACTTCAAGTTTACTACAACCGGATATTAACAAATTCCCATCTGCCACATAACCGCGGGCACGGCTCTCGAAAGTTTATACCCTGCAGGGGTGTCCCAACTTAGCCCATGATAAGCTCTCGCGATCAACGAAGGATATTCCTTCTCCCCGGGAAGACCCGATCAGTCTCGGAATCCCGGCTACAAGACATTTCGACAGCAATAAAACAAGACCAGCAAGACCTACCGGCGTGCCGACATCCTAATAGTAGCCGCGTGTATCTCGTCTCAGGCCACGACCGGATGAGCAGTACGTACAACTAGAACCAACCCTCAAGTTTCCCCGAGGTGGCGCTGCAAGTGGCTCTAGTTTGGACCAACACTTAGACAAGCATTGGCCCGGGGGGGCTAAAATTAAGATGACCCTTGAGAGCGCGACTCCCAAGGGAAAAAGGGCTAGGTGAGGCAAATGGAAAACCAATGTTGGGCCTTGCTGGAGGAGTCTTATTCAAAGCGAACTGTCAAGGGGGTCCCATAAATCACCCAACCGCGTTAGGGATGCAAAATCCGGGAACATAATACCGATATGACGGAAACTAGGGCGGCAAGAGTGGAACAAAACACCAGGCATAAGGCCGAGCCTTCCACCCTTTACCAAGTATTATAGATGCATTAATAATATAAGAGATATTGTGATATCCCAACATAACCCTGTCCGCCATGGAGCAATCTTCAACTTCACCTGCAACTAACAATGCTATAAGAGGGGTTGAGCAAAGCGGTAACATAGCCAAACAACGGTTTGCTAGGAAGGGTGACAAAGGTTAGAGGCTGACATGGAAATTAGTTAGGCTTGAGCAACAAGAGATAGGTAGCGCGGCAAAGCGATAGAACGAAGCAACTAGCATAGAAATGATAGTAGTGAGATCCAGGGTAGCGGTCATCTTGCCTAAAATCCCGCTAGGAAGAAGAACGAGTCCATGAAGAAGATGAACGGAAGTAGTCGAACGAATCCTCACAACTCCGGAACAAAACTGAAGCTAACGAGAGAAGCAAACCAGAAAGAAGCAAACAACGTAGTAAACAACCATCACATAATCATGGCATGTTGCACAACCAAGTATGATGCATGACAAGACTACATGAGGCTACTCATGGCAAGAGATGATGCAAACAAGAGCAACACATCAAAGCAAGTTTAAATGACACCGGGAACAACATATAACTATTCCGGTAAGTCCTCATATGCAAATTTCGAAATTTGTCCAGATCTGAATAAACCTTAAGTTCAAGTTGTTAAACAGAAATTTAAGATGCACCATGATGATCTACACGAAATTCTATTCAAGTTACATATAAAGATCATTAGATTCGGAGCTACGGCCTAGAAGATATGAGCAAAACAAGTTGAACATGGCATTGATGCAAAATGCATACAAACATTAAGCAAACCCTCTCAAACCAAGGATGCAACATGATAATATGAAACTACATGCAAAATCAAGCAAGTTTCATATAGAGCACACACAAAACGGAGAAACGGTTCAACACATACACATGAAACAAGTCATAGCCACAATCTGTCCAAAACAGCAACTAGGCATATTGCAAGCACCTAAACAACAAGCTACAGCATCTTAACATGATAACAAAAGGCATGGACGTGATTTACAGGTAAAGCATTACAAAACATGAACACTGAGCTATCTCCAGAAATCACTAGAACATGCTCAAACACACATGGCAAGATTGCATATAATAACAATTTCAGACTATAGCAGAAATAACATCAGGTTGCAATGTTTAGAGCTATCAAACAACATGTTACAGGAACTCATCATGGCAAACAAAGGCATGGCATGAATCTACTAATTGCATAGAACAAAAGTCCTTTACTGACCATGAGCCAAAAAGGATCCGAAGATATGATGGCACCCATGTAAACATGGCAAGTTATATTACAGATTCATACATGGCAGGAACAGCAATAAGTAGGCATGTCGGTGAGCTTGAACCACTCACCACAGAGCAATACATGGCATGGCAAGGCAACCAACAGTAATAAGACATGTTTATGAAGCTAAGCATGGCAAGAGCAAGTTCATATAGAATGACTTGTATGCATAGAATGACTTGTAGCAGCAGGTTAATATAGCAACAATACATAACAGAATCTGTCAGGAAAACAGCAACAGCAAGTACCCTACTTAACAAGCTTGATGCACTCACTACATAACTCACAAAAATACATGGCAAGCACCCCTGTAAAGCTGGCGTGATATAGTTAAAAACACATGTAGAGCTCATGCTCATAGGATGCACACATCAAATGCAACAAAAATGACAAATCATCAAGTTATAACAGTTTTAGCAGGTTAACATCATATAGCACTCTTGCAACGATAATTCAGGCATCAAGATGAGCTCAAATGAATATGGTGCAATGGAATGAAATGACGTACACGTCGAGGCGAACAATTTGACATATTACACGCACGAAACGGAGCTACGGATGAAGAGTTATGATGCGATGAAAAGTGCACCAGAATGTCAAAATAACAGGGACTTAGACGGGAAAAAAAACGGGGTCAACCTCATCTTCTCAGATCTGGATCGGGGGCACGGACTTCGAGGCGAGGCGGGCTCGCCGGAGATGGCAGGGGCGGCGAGGCGAAGTCGCCGGAGCGCGGCGGCGAGGCGGAGGAGGCCGGGGTCGGGGAGGTCGAAGGTGGGAGGCGACGGGCGCGGGCGGCGACGGGGAGGCGCTGGCGGGCGGCCGGCGGCTCATGGCGGCAGGGCGGGGCGGGCGCTGTGGCGGCGGGCGCCGCGGCTGACGTGGACGCTGGTCGGGAGGCGGCGGTGGACCCGGCGCGAGGAGGCGGCGCTTGAGGCGGGCGACGACCGAGGGCGCGGCGCACGGGTGATGTGGCGGCCTCTGGTTGGTCCGGGCGACGGCGGGGGTGACGTGGCACGACGTGATTCGTCGGAGTGAGGTGGCGGCGATGGCTGGACATTGTCCGGCGCAGAGGCGGACATGTCCGGCGGCGGGGAGGAGTTTGGCTAGGGTTTGGACTGCGGGAATTTCGGGGTAGGCACATATTATAGGTAGAGGGAGCTAGGAGAGTCCAAATGGGGTGTGGTTTTCGTCCACGCGATCGTGATCGAACGACCGAGAGCATGGAGGGGCGTTAGATTGCTTTTGGGCTACTTTGAAGGGGTGTTGGGCTGCAAGACAAAGAGGGCTTTTACGGTTACCCGATTAACCGTTGGAGTATCAAACGACCTCCGAATGACACGAAACTTGACAGGCGGTCTACCGGTGGTATACCAAGGCCGCTTGGCAAACCTCGGGCCATTCCGAGAAAGTTTAACACCCGCACATGAAAAGAGGCAAAAGGGGGCGCCGGGAGACATAGGAGTGCCGAATTGCAAAACGGACAACGGGGAAAATGCTCGGATGCATGAGACGAACATGTATGCAAATGCGATGCACATGACGACATGATAAAATGCAACACGCAAGCAAATGACATGGAAAAGACGGCGAATAACTGAAGGACACCTGGCGCATCGAATCCGGGGCGTTACAATTGTGCATTAGGCCTTTCACTATGTAGGCCAAGCGAGACAACTTATTGTTTATTTGAGCCGTTCAAGTACAATCATGTGGTGTTTGCTTATTTCTCATTCCTCTCCAATCCTCTTCTCCATCGATCATGTTGCCCTCCGGTCAAGTCCATCCTCCTGCATGCCTCATTTGAACATTCCGCTGAGTATTATTCGCATGTGGGCCTTGACCATGCTTGTATTTCCAGTGTTTTGTAATTTGTCCGACATGCATACAAACAAACGGTTCATTTTAAGTTTCGGTTTGCCTCCACTACGTGTCACTTCGCGTCTTAGTTTTGACATCCCATTCGGTTCATGCCCCGACACATGTTGACGAGATTGATTGATGTTTAGAGATCAATTGCGTGTCGTGCAAGGAGATAAAGGTTTGGTCTGTTTCTATGATAGAAATGACCCGCCGGGGGGGGGGGGTCTGTGGGGATCAGAGGGAGTATATTGTACGTTCATAAGAGAAGCGGACATATTGTACCCACCCTAGTCCTCTTTCAATCGATCTCCGGACCCCGAGATGAAATCGAGAGATAACGAGTGGGGGCATGTGTGATACCTAAGGAGGATTCAAAATTTTGAACCGGTGATCATAGCATCCGCAAATCATATATGAAGGGTATTCAATGTTCGTTTCATTTTTGAACATACAATATACTCCCTCCTATCCTTTCTAGTTTACATATGAATTTTATGTGTAGTCAAAGAATCTCTACTTTGATAAAAAAAAGTATCAACATTCAACAACGCCCAATCAATATTGTTAGATTCGTACGAACTCCTAGATTTGTACTCGAGATGGTTTCCAAAAAATTTCAACCACGTGAATGTGCTTGTTCTCGCGCATGCTCTTCCTACTAGGATTTCGCCACGTATAGCCAGTCCAATAGTAACTTTTTTAAGCTCCCTGTCCAATAGTACTAGTGGAGTACTGACAACATCTGTACTAGAGTATGCAGTGCTCATAGTAGTTCTCCCTCCTTCCATTTATATAGGGCCTATGCGGAGGAGAGAGATGTGAAAAAGTTAGGGGAGTGAGCTCTCATGCAAGAGCCTAGCTATATACGCATTCCTAGTTAAATACAATAAATATGAAGAAAGAGATAGAGAGGAGATGGAAAAAAGTACTAATACAATAGCCAACCTTATAAATTTTTTGCGGGAAATAGCCAACCTTATAGCCCACACTACTGTATGAGTGCATATAATAGATGATGGCTATAGATGACATGGCAGTTCCTTATAGCCATCGACTAGCTATATTATTAACCATGCTCTAATGCGTTTTTTATAACCGCATTTGACTATTGACAAGATTAATACTACATGAGATGTATAATGTGAAAATTATTTCATTGGAAGCTCCTTTCACATACGAATTTGACCGTATGCTTTGTGTAAGTTGCATGTCATATATTATTACTCCAACATTTGGTCAAATTTAGCCTCAAAAAACGCATTAGGCCCTGTATAGTAAATGGAAGGAGGTAGTAGTAGTGGAAGTGCATCCTCTGACGTAGGTATCCCTGCCTTACCCTCCCTTTCGGTCACTTATTGGCAGACCCTATGCTTGCTAGGCCCCGCATGTCAGTTACTCAATGGGTTCGGCCACGTCAGGTGATCCTCATCCGTAGTATACTCCCTCTGTTTTTATTTACTCTGCATAAAACTGAGGGAGTGGTAGTATAAATGACGCGGGCAGGGGAGGGGCAGGGATATGGGTTTGCTCTCAACTACGGTCCCACAAGCGAGCGAAAACGCAAGACGAAGCATGTTCCGTTCGGTGAGTGACGTGTAGGGTCCAGCGTGCCGGGATGCAACGCGAACACGACAAGAGCGATGTACAGTCAAAACCGATTGACTGGTCGTCATCGGAACCATTATTCACACCAGAACCTTCGCTGCTTGGCCTACGCCAGCCACTGCCCTAAAACCACACCTGATCTCTAGCCCCTTCCCCCACCTTTCGATCCCCTAGCCCGCATCAAGCGTCCCCTAGTTCACCGGAAAGCCATGGTGCAGCGCAAGATCACATACTACAAGATGCTGTCGCCGGAGCGCCGCGCAGAAATCGCGGCGGCGGTCAGTGCCACAGACATTCGTTCCCAAGCTCGCTTTGCGGTAGGCCAATCCCCGAGTTCTCTGGAGCCAAGATACGAGGAGGAGGAAGCCGATCCAATGTTCGTGGCGGAGGTCGCGGCGCAGAAGGACCTTGATGGGTATGAGACGATGGACGTCGATTTTGTGCCGGTGTCCGAGTTCCCCATGGTGCAGGCGGACCAGCGGTTCAACCTGGCAATACTAAAGGAGGACCGGGAGGCAGAGACTCAACTCGACGCGGAGCGCGCGCATGCCGCTGCCATCGAGGCTCTCCTGCAGGCAGAATCAGATGTCGTGGATGTGAACCGGGCGGCGGAGGCTCATCTTGTGGCGGAGCGCGCGGATGCCGCTGCCATCAAGGCCCTCCTGCAGGCGGAACTGGACGTCCTGGTCTTGAACCAGGTGGCAGAGGCTCAACTCGACGCGGAGCGCGCGGATGCCGCTCTCATCGAGGCCCTCCTGCAGGCGGAACCGTACGTCCTGGACTTGAACCGGGCGGCGGAGGCTCGACTCGACGTGGAGCGCGCGGATGCCACAGCCATTGAGGCCCTCCTGCAGGAGGAACCGGACGTCCTCGACTTGAACCGGGCGGTGCTCTCGTCTGTGCAGAGCGCCCGCACGCTCCGTGTGAACGAGTAGCTGGAGGCCGAGGACAACCACGATGCGGAGACACACGTCGGTAGCTACGGCTGGTTCAAGGCAGCAGCCAAAGACAGCGAGGCCATCTCGTTCATGAGCGATGATAGTTTTTCTTTATGTTGTTGTTTTATGGATCTTTTGTTGTTTAAAAACATATATTGTTATGCAAGTCGCCTGACTTGGGTCAGTCTACCATTTCAGGCGGTTGGATGAATATCCTACATCTCCTAACCCTTCTTCCTCACCTCTTCTTCTTCCCCAATAGACCACCGCACGGGACGTACGGATACTCCCCAACATGCGGTTGGATAAACATACTCTATGAACGAAAATTATGTGTCAGTAGTAGGATGGCTGAGTTTAGTTTGTTCACACGCGACAGCACGTGTCAGTGAGGGTGCGTTCGCTTGGTTGGGTCTGCGGCGTGCAGGAGCGGCTGTGTGAGGGTGCGGTGCGACCGCGCGTGCAGGAGCGACCGTGTAAGGGTGCGGTGCGACCGCGAACAGCTGTGCGCAAGTGTACCTACTTTTCATGTTGAAAACTTTAGGCAAGTTTGGCAAAAATGTGTGGCGAAGTATGGCAATGCAAGGCCTAGACCCAAACAGGATAAGTACGTACTACGTACTAGGAGTACTAGTGTTAAAAAAGAAAGGCGGGGTTTTCCTTCGCGGGATTAATCAATACAAATCCTCGTTTCACGTGTCAATTAATGCATATTTTTTTCTCCAAAGCCCAAAGAGCTAACCATCTCACTCCTCATCGCTTGATTAATGCAGCGCCATGCAAACAAACCTTCTCACTCCCGCATGCATGCAGGGGATATTAATGTCCTTGGTCGCTAGTACGAGGCAAACCCCATCAATTTTGCCTCGATTAGTGTTACTGGCCTTTTGCAAATTGTAATTTTGATATACTGGCCTTGTGTACAAAAAAATGGAGGTAGCAACTATATTTGACTTCCTTCCCCATTGCGGTGACATCGACGATATCTCGAACGTTGTGGTTTGGCGAAGTGCGTTCGACGGAGAACACCATTGAGGGAGACCGCGGTAAGTCGTTCTCAAGTGCCGCCTGCAAGCCGAGACAACCGCCTTATTTGCATCCAAGAATTCTGTTGAACCAAAGGACGCGTAAATGTACTAGTACTACTAGTACACAATAGTGTCGTCTTTCTAGCTTAGTGCGGTGAGATGGTTTCTCGAAGAAGACGATGGAGAAGCGGAGTCAACGAAGAGTGAAATGATGGTTGCTTCGTCCGTGCTTTGTGATTTGATGCCTCACTGCTTTGTGATTTGTGATAGAAGGGACAGGGGAGTAGACTCTGTGCTCTATATTGTACATGCATCCAAGCACGGGAGAAAGAGGAGAGACGTTGCATTTTTCTATTCCTTCAATCAATCAATCAATCAGGGAGCTTCGGTTCCATCCTTTTGGCTTTGGCAACACCGTCCACAATGGTTCCCATGATGCCAAAAGCTATTTTCAAATTTGGCTACAAATTGTGGATGCCCTTAACCGTACCACTTGGTTTTGCTCCTGTGTGCTCTCTATACAAATCTCAATTATATTTATCTAAAAAATTATAGAATCAAGATTAGTAAAAAGGAGGTGATTTTGCCGCGCGGATGGCAGGGGAGGTTTCTTATTTTTAGAGGGCTTTGTCCTGGCGGTTTGCTAATATGCGGTCCCATGTGTCAGTGCTTTACCAAGCCGATCCGCGTCCCACATGAGGCAGAACAAAGGCAGAAGCAACACGTGGTTAACTTGAAGAAGATGAGGGAGAAGCGGATTCAACAACGAGTGAAATGATGGTTGCTTCATCCCTCCAACTTCTTCTTTTAGCATTATTACTTCGTCCCTCCAACTTAACTGCGGTAAAGGTGCAGCTTTGTGATTTGACGCCTCATTGCTCATTACTACGCCGGCGCCATGACTGGGTGCTTCACCCCGGCTGCTCTGCACTGTATTCCGGTATGGCACTTGGACCCGGTAGCTTGATGTCCCACATGTCGGCGAAAGGGACTAGAAGATTTATGAAAGCGAGCGCTCCACTCTTACGACGGAGGAGTACACGACACGACGGCCCAGTGAACTGTCACTTGTACTGTATAGCACTATAGTTTTGTTGTTTCGCACGATCCATCGATACAAACCCGATTAAACAGGAAAGGGCGGAATTTTTCCCGCGCGGTATATGATACTGGCCATACATTACAAAGGCAATTTTAATGTATGCAAACTGAATAATTAAGTAACAATATGATATCTAATAAAACTAAAAACACATATGATTTATTGTGTTAGAGTGTAGTAGTAGTGCTGTATTGCATAGTTGTTAGATGTAACATGCGAGAACGTGTAGAGATGTAGTTTTGGAGGGCCTACAGAGAGAAAAGCATAATACGGTCACCGAACTTCAGAATAAGCTGATTACGGTCACTATATACGTTTTGCGGTGATTATACGGTCACTTGCTCATGGTTCAGCATCGGATTGCACTATGTTGACCGGCCAAATAGTCTGCGTGGCACCATGTTGACTAGTTAAATTGACCATGTTCCTTGTGGGTCCCACTTGTCAGTTCGATAGGGAAAAGGTCAGATAAACACAAATTTACGCAGGCGCGACAAGACTCCAACCCGTGCGCAGGAATCACCTAGGTTGTGTATGTGTCTGTCACGGCCTGATGTGTGCGCACGCACGTGTAGGTTGAGCACTTGAGCGTGAGAGTGTGTGTTGGTCGTGTGGTGTACTGGTGTATGCATGCATGCGTTTGTGTGAGTGTTGCGTGCGTGCATGCATGGCTGCGTGTGTACGTGTGAGTGTTGCGCGTGTGCGTGGGTGCATGTGTTCGTGTGAATGTTGCGTGCATGCAGTTCATGTGCATGCGTGCGTGTGTGTATAATCACCACACCAGCTCCTGTGTGTTAAAATAGATGGCTCAGCATACCAATACGAGGCCACCTTGTCCGCGGTGCCCGCGGTCATGACTTTGAACCACCGTCCAATATTTTTTGTCGTTTGTTTTCATTCTTAGTAGCAAGATGCCCATGCGTTGCACGTAACATCAAGATGCATTTGTATGACTAGTTTATCTTGTGAGAAAAAAGGATGAACGAGGGAAGGCCTTATTTGCAAATGTGGAGAGGTGTGTGGGTACCTTTTTGCAAAATTGGCATAGTTTCTTTCCTATCCGTCAGATATAAATGGGACGGCCTATATTGCAGGATGGCAGGCACACCATCATCACCAACTCTGTTTTTTATAAGAGTGTATTTTATAAGAGTGTAGATGTAGAGTAGATACAAGCCGCCAGGTGGGCCTGATAGTAGTGAGATAATGTGATGCAAGATGTGCCACGTGGAGCGTTTAACTGGTCAACTAGTCGTTTCTTGAGCAAATACAGAGTTGTACGGTGAGCCCGTGACTGTATAATAACCACAAAACATAAATGGTGATCGTAATGAGTGGATTCTGAAGTCCAATGTACGTATCGTGCTTTCGCTTCAAATACAATGATCATCACTGTATATATCGCGAGAGAAAGATGAAACATGCGTGAGTGTGCTGGGGGCTTACTTTTAGAGGGCCTGGAGATAGTTTGTGTGCATACGTGAAAGGGGTGTAGAGGGGGCTATGCGATGGAGAGAGAGATGTTCTTCGTTTCTCTTTATTATGACTAACTTTATATATAGTATAAAAATATACAAATTCATAGTGCGGAATAAATATCATTGTGGGCACCATGCAATGCAAATTAGCGTTCATACTCCTCCATATAACTTTGTAATGTTGTATATATGTAGAAATTCTAAAATAATTTTTTGGCCACACTTTATTCAAAAGGAATGTTGTATGCGAAATAAACGTGAAGAGAGGGCTTTTTAGATCAATGGGTACGTCATGTAACATGTGTGAATGTGTAGTTGATGCATTTGGCAGGGCCTAGAGAGGTATGTGTGTGTATTACGTATTCGAGACAGGAATGGATAGAGGGGCCGGCGGGGGGCGTGGGAGAGATAGCACGAGAAATGAGAGTGGTCTAGAGAGAGAGACGAATATGACGTCACGGCGAGAGATTCCCTTGAGTGTGTATATGCAAGGGGGGAGTGGATAGAGGCACCAGGAGAATATATATTTTTGTGTGTGGTGTCTGTGTTGGTATGTGTGGGTGTGAGAAGATAACGAGACGTGGGGGCAGAGGGTGTGTCACCGCGTGAGGTCCGGTGGGTCGAGGTCAGGCCCTTCGTTCGGTTCCGTCCTGCGCCACATTGGTCGGCCCGTGACGCCTGACAAAGCCGGCTAGGATTTGTAACCCTAGGTTCTCGGACTAAGGTAACCCCTTTATCTCTGATATTACTATTCATCCAACCTAACTTTAAGGGGCATCCTACAGAATGCTCTGCTAGAATCATACTCGTCAATTAGGAAGAGAGGTGTGAGACAATGCGTGAGAGACAGGCCTAGAGATAATGTACGTACAGGAGACACGTAGGCAGGTCTATGTATATAGAAAGGGTCGATGGGGATTGTGCGTGTGTATGCTTGCGAGAGGAAGAGTGCTTGTGATAAAGGTTAGTGAAAACAGTCGTAAATGGTTACGAGAGGGAGGGAGGGTTATATTGTGAACATGTGTGCGAGGAAGACACCTCGGGAGAGAGTGTGTGAGCATGTGTGAGAGACCACCAATGGAGAGTGAAACTACACGTAAAAGACTATTGTACACATTGATTAAAGATATAAATTGTATCCAAATATTAGGATGGGATCATGATATTTGCAATTCGCGTAAGGAACGGTCATTGATCCATCAGACATCTAGATTCTATCGAATTTGAGCATGTCTATGTTATTATTCGAAACAATTGATCCACATAGTTAGTATTTTGAACTCCAGACAATGTATCACTTTAGCAATCGAATATAAATGAGAGTATAGTTCATGTTGTGTGTGTAAATAGCTACCTATGAACTAGCATACATTTGAATTCAACTTAAGGTGGTTTAAAAAAATTAAATTCAACATGAAGTCCATTCAGTTATTTGAATTTGATATCATGGCATTTGTAAATCATACCTAAATTATGGGGGCACCAATCTTTGCTCTGATTTTGTACATAATAGCATATGTAGTCGTGTACAAAATAGATTCAAATTTAGCTCCTCCATTCCAAAATAATCGTAGTTATAGGATTTTCAAGTGTCAAAAATTTCAAAAAGAAGCGGATAATTTAATGAGGTTTTCAAACATACAAGATCAAATTTAACGTTGTCTATTTAGGTCAATCCTCAAAGTTCAAGAGTACTCTAAATTTGAATGCTTGTGTTTCAAAATTTTAAACGAAGCGCCAAAAGAGCCTCAACTCGCCCGAAACCACGTGAGACCAATATTTGGTAGTACAAGGAAATTACTTTTCTAATAACTCCGACCTGTGAAACCTACCGGCCCGACGTCCAAAGGTCTAAACTGGGGTAGGTTTGTAGCTTCATCTAGACGCCACGCAACCGCCTCCGAAAAAATTCATACACAATGGCCGCCTACACACGTGCGTGCGGCGAAATCGCTCCCGCCCACTATTTGGGACACCTGGGATTACCATCCTACCCCCGACCCGCAGTAGGTCCAAAATTTAAGAGGGGGGCAAAGTTTGTACTTTCCCCAAATTTCAAGCAAGCGTGTCCCATCTTACATTCAAAAAGCCAAAACAAGCGCGTCCCTGCATCAAACATGGTTCTCCCCTCCCCGCCCACCCGTCGATTCCCATTCGTACTCCGTGGGCGCAAAACTACCTCTCCACCACCATGAAACCCCAGCGCCCCACGTCCGCCACCCCATCCCACCCATCAACCGCCGCCCTCCTCCATCACGCCGGAGCCGATACCCCGACGTCGTCGTCCACCGCAACCTCAACCGCAACGCGCTCCACGGCTAGTAGTTGAAGCCGAGGCCGAGCCGTCCGTACCCGAGCCAGTTCAACCACGTCGTCCTGCGCCTCACCGTTGCCACTCCAACTTCACCACCCTCCACCGCACCGGAGCTGTTCTTGCTATGCCATCCTTCGCCGCCTCAGATCTGCTTCCCCTTCGCCGATATACGGCCATGGCAACACAGTCAACAATTTGGCCATGGGTTTGTCCAAGGATCCACGTTTCTCCAAAACATCGGTTCCCCTGGGAGAAAAAAGAAGATCGCCGCGACATATGGAGGAGACCACACTGGCAACCGATAAGGGTACTCCTCTTCCCTTATTCGTGCAAATCTTATGTGTCTGCTTGCACGGTATTCATCCCACAGAAGACACTAGTTGACCGCTTCTTCTTGATACTAGATGTTCCTAGTAACTCGTGATGCATAAGGTTTCTCCTCATATACTATTTCACCTTAGCTAGAGATCTGTCGCCCCCCTGAATTTCAATTCTTGTTCAGTTGATTCCCAATTAACGGAAGCATTCCCCAGCGTAACAGGCGCTAGTCCGCCTATTAGGCCGGGGAAGCAGCGCCTCGGTGTTTATCTTAGGGGCGTGTGGGGCCTGGAGCTACTGGCGCCCGATCTGGAGGCCGGTCGGGATTAAAGAGATGGCCTGGGGGCGCTGCCAAGCATGGCGGTGGTGTGAGGTCGAGGGGAGGGCGGGGCGTTGGAGGCAGGGGTCTGGGCCGGTGGTCGCTGGCAGTTCGAGAAAGATCGTCAACAGTGACTGGGGGGAGGTAGACGAAGGCCATATGCCCGTTCCTTATAGATCGTACGGTTCATTAAAAAAATCAACTGACCTATTTATTTTCAGTCGACTGTTATCTTGATATGACCATGTGTGGTGGTGTGCTAGAGGAGTACCTGCATTTCCTGTGCTCATATATTACAAAATCATACGGAGTGGAATCTAATTGTGTTTGCCATGCAATGTTGTAGAGCTATCATATGTCTCCTGTCATTTATTTTTCAGCCACCTGCTATCTGCTACTTTTACAGTGCACTAGTTCTGCACACACTTCACCCATACTCTCACTATTGTGTTTTTATGCAAGGGTATTTCAGAGTCTGCCTCGAGAGAAGCAGAAAAGAAAAGAGAGAAGTTGCTCCAGCTTTCTACACGGGTAAGCACGGCACATTACAGCGCTATACAGGGTGCAGTGTTAGCAGATGGAGACGGTAAACAGAGCTCTGGAGTTGATGACCTCGCTCGCAATGAACCACCATCCCAGGTGCTTGCTTTAACTTGGCGGTGTCATATCTGGTTGCATGTTCCATATGGTGTCTAGCTTGTATTCGAAAGGCCGAAGTCGGTCTTTATTAAGATAAGGAAAGATATTTTTTACATGAACCACCATCCCGTGAGCACCAGAAGACAAATAGCTAGTTAGGGCACTAGCCGAGTCAGTGAAAAGCCTAGCAAAGACAGGCATCACCTGGACGCCAACTAAAAAGCCGCGATGGTGGCGAAGCAGCCCGCCTCCCACTAGGCTCTCAGGTCCGAGATGATCATGCTCACCACTCTAGTCGGATGTCTAGTTGTATTGCTTCCATTTTGGTTAAATTGCATCTGCTTAGCTTACACATTATACCTTTGAATATGACATGCCTTTCTGTTTTTGGTACATACTAGTACATTTGTGTATTAACCATGATCTTACATCAAACTAATGTTCTTGTGTATCCCTCATCAATCACTTATGATGAGGCAGTCAGGCAAGTGGACTACTCCTCATTTAAAGAATGCTGTGTCAGCCTCCCGACATGATTCTCAAGAAACAACAAGGCTAGATGAAGATAGTGAATGTAGCTCAGTAGTTGATTACGCATTTCTACACTAGCATCGCAGTGCTTGCTCTAACTTGGCAGCGTGATATGTGGTTGCATGTTGCATATGGTGTCTAGATTGTAATTCTTCCAATCTGGTTAAACTGCATGTGCTATTCTGCTTAGCTTATACATTATACTGTTAATGTGACATGCCTTCTGTATTTAGTACATAGTACATCCGTCTATTAAGCATGTCCTTACATAAAACTATTGTTTTTTATCCCGCATCAATCAATATGACGAGACACCTTTAGTATATGCAGTACGATATTAGTTGCATATTTCATATGATTTATAGCATGCGCTGCTTCTAATTTGTTGAAATTCCATTTATGATGGGACGCTTTTAACTTGGCAGAGTCATATTGGTTGCATCTTTCATGTGGTGTCTAGCTTGCATTGCTTCTTATTTGTTGGAATGGTTTCTGCTTAGTTTACACAAAAAGTTGTGAGCATGCCATGTGGTCCTGTTTTTTTTACATATTCCATCCTGGTATCATGTGTTTGCCTTACATCAAAGTAGTGATTGTTAGTATCATGAATGAATGAGTTCTGAAGAGAGAATTTTATTGCTTTTTCTTGTCGGTTTTACTTGACAATTCAAAATCAATAAAGCGGAAGGAAGTTAGCAAGGCAGCGGATAAAGGTGCTCCTTCCAAACGGAGGGACTCTACAGTTTCTACTCCTCCATCCCCCCAAGATGATTTCCAAGACAACACATGCATAGACACTCAACGTAGCTATGTTTATGATGAGCACGTCTTCCCTAGTGCACCATCACCGGTGCTCCCTCTAACTTGGCAATGTTATGTGTGATGTCTAGCTTGTATTGCTTCTAATTTTGTTGAATTCCATCTGCTTACTTTACACATTATACTTGAATAAGACACGTGTTCCTGTTTCTAGAACATACAATATCTGTCTATCACACCATGTTCTTACATCAAATTACTATTGTTGTGTAACCTGCAACAATCACTTATCATAAGACATGTTTTACTTCGGAGTGTGATATAGGTTACATCTCGCATTCTTTTCTAGCTTGTCCTACTAATTTGTTGAAATGGCACTTATGACGAGACAGTCTTAACTTGGTAGAGTGATATTCGTTGCATCTTTCATATGGTGTCTAGCTTTCATTGCTTCTAATTTGTTGAAATGCCTTCTCCTTACTTTACACATCATAAGTTGTGAATATGCAATGGCACTAATGACGAGAGACCTCTAACTTGGTAGTGTGATGTTGTTTGCATCTTGCATATGATTTATTTCTTGTACTGCTTCACATTTGTTTAAACGCCATTTATGATGAGCCACTGTTAACTTGGCAGAGCGATGAGTTGTGCGTCGCCTTGAAAAAACAAACATAACTTGGGTTGCTGATGTTATAGACAAGCTAGGTTGGGAGGCCCAGAGGCCACTTGATACCTGCTGGATCAAAAATGTTGAAACATGTCGTGGGCTACCCATGTTAAACAACAAAACCTAGGCCATGGACCTGGTGGGTCAGGGACTTTCAGCCTCTTGACGAACAGTTGTCTCCCGATTCCTCTTGTTTTGCTGACCATGTTGGGAACGACAGACAGCAGCGCCACGGCGAGAGCACCAAGGTGGGGGACGACGTCGAGACCTCGGATCGAACGAACCGGAGCGGGGGAAGACGCAGGCGGAGGGGAGTATGAGGGTTGACTTATTCGGATGCAGGGTGGGCCGATGGAGCTGCCGCCGCCGGACAATGTGTGGGAGTAGAGGGATGGCCACTTGGCCAGCCGCTGTATAGGAAGAGGACAAAAGATTGAACAATAAAGAACTACAAATGGATAGGTGGTTGGTCCCATATGTCTGTGTACGAGACCTGTTGGGTCCACCTGAGAAAGGGAATATGTTGGCAGGAAGGAGATTCAAAGCACGGCAGCCAAGTGAACTAGTTTTTTTTAAACGGACAAGTGAACTAGTTACATACATAAGCTAATAGCCACTAAAAACAGCAAACACGTTAATGCGTTCTTAAAAGAAATATTTCGGACAAAACAGATAATTATGACACATAGGCTAATGCATGAAACACTCAGATGATAAAGGTGCTTATAAACAGATAAAGTACAACATCTAGACCTTCCTGGCACGCTTGATCATGACGTTGCGGCTGTCCGTGTACTTGTTTGTTACGGGAAGCAGACACGCCCTCATGTCCAAGATCCGCCTGTACATGTCATAGTATGCGTATGCGTCCTTGGTCGCGTAGGTTTTGTAGGCTAGATTCAGAGGTACCTCCCACGTGTTCAGGTCCTTGGTATCGTTGTCTTCTTTCATGTTGGCGTATCAGGGGTCGATGATGGTCTCCGCGAGGTCAACCACGGAGTCCTTCTCCTGCCCGTTGCCAATGATCTTGTATTGCTTCTGGATGTCCACAAGCTTGTTGCACCAGATGGTCGAGTCGTCGCGTTCTTCCTTCTCTCCACCGTAGTGAAGGTGCAGTCGGCGCTGCCGATGAAACGGGCGAATGCTCCAGAACCTCTGATGGCCCTACAGTTGTGGTAGACGAGAACCTCGTCCCGCACACATACCTGGGCGACGGTGATCCGCTGGTCCCTGTCAGGAGACGAATGGATGGGCACAAGGTCTAAGTCATGTGACCTTGTGCTTTCTTGTCCTGTAGGTACTGCTTGAACTCGGCGAGGCAGAGCTTCACCGAGTCCGGATCGTTGGTGTACATCACATTTAACTTGGTGCAGCCATAGGACTGAACGGCGAACTCAAAGGGGAACTCCTTGCTGAAGTCCATATCCAGCAGGCTCACCCCTCGGATCGCCATTGGAGTCTCTTCAAGTGAACGAGTGGGTAGGCGGCAGCAGTAGTTTGTTTTTCAACTCTTGGGGAACTGGATTCAACAGTAAACTGAGTGTGTACAGGAGACAACAGTTACTACCCATCCCTCGCCTGCTACACGCTCGGCAGAAGATGCACCCTCGGTGCATTCAAACACTTCCATTAAGAAACCTACTCCGGCCACACGTCGGTTCACGAGCGGGTCTATATTGGCACTTTCACATAGATAATACTACCAAGTTTGAACTTTTTGTTATGGTTGTTGTCCTCTGCATCATTATGTCGTGTTTCCCAGCTTGCAAGATTCAGAACCAACAAATAAGATATAATAAGTACAACAAAGATGCCTACACATCTCATTGATTCCCAGCTTGCAAAATTCATAACCAACAAATAAGATTCAAATCATAAGTACAACAAATATGCCTACACATCTCATTGATTCCCAGCTTGCAAGATTCAGAATCAACCCATTAGAGCCTTTTGATAAAGTGAATATCGGGATTAAATCCATCTTGGCTAGCCGTGTCACACAACCGAAGAACTTGGCGAATGCTCTTGACCGTCACAACATCTGTAGTTGAGTATTACTCTTTGCATAGCACAAATAAGAAGATCCTGATTACTATAATTGTGGCACTCCTTGAACTCAACCTGCAGCTCCACTTGGATGAGGCCTGCCTGGACTTCCATGATTCAACTCATGCACCTTTTTCTGCAGTTCACCTGAAATTAAGCAAAGATTGCATCATTCAGCTAGCAAGAAGTACTTGCTCTCGTGAGCTGGCAGGTTATTTAGTAGTTGCACTAAAATTAAGGAACATTAAGGTTGGATGTCATGCTCATGTAAGGTGCAACTATAATTTGCTAATCCATTTGTGCAGTTCCACTAAAATAAAGTGCCATTGTGGTGACAGTGATGGCTCATCTTGCAAAGGCTAATAAAATGTTGCATGAGATTACCAGCAGAATTTGATGGAGATTTTGGAAACTCCAATCACCATTTTGTGCAGTTCCACCAAAATTGAGAGATGTTGCCCATGTGACATTTTAGTTGAACTGCACAAGACACTCATTCCAAAAAAATAGTGTTTTGTGCAGTTCACCAAAAGGTCACAATAGCAACAAGGTGAAATGGATATCCCTATCTGCACAAAAAGATAGAAAGTAAATAGTTGCTGGTGAATAAGAATATATAAAACATACACGAAATGAAAAGAAGCATCTTAATTATGTTCATGGCAATCACGCAAGGACAGTAGAAATTTTAAAACGTCAGCAATGCTTCATGTAACCAGAAGCATTACGATCAACAATTTCATTCATCAAATATGGGATTACTTTAATGGTGGCATTGCTTGTTTACCAGATACAGTAAATCAACAGCAGCTAAAGAGTTGGTTTAAGGGCATGGGACCGTGGGGACACCAGGACACTCAGCAGCGTAAAGGAGCAACTTACTTTATCATACTGGGGAAAACAGCAGGAGTACCATTTGTAACATAGTTTAATTGCATCATATCACTGGAGGCATTAGACTAACAATAACACTGGTTAGACATGTCCCTAAGGTAACAGTGTGATCGCTTCATTTTACATGCGCCCTTACATTAACAACAGCAAAAGGTTGGTATAAGGATATCGACGGTGGGACGATCGGCACAATGTACCTGCAAGGAGGCATAAAGTGGTGATGCCGAGTTTGTTCATGCTCTGTGAGGGCAGCAAATCTAATCCTGCAGACCTTTTACTATGTGAGGGCAGCAAATCTAATCCTGGAGAGCTTTTACTATGTGAGGGAAGCAAATCTAATCCTGGAGACCTTTTACTATGTGAGGGCAGCAAATCTAATCCTGGAGACCTTTTACTATGTGAGGGCAGCAAACCTAATTCTGGAGATCTTTTACAATGTGAGGGCAGCAATTCTAATCCTGGAGACCTTTTACTATGTGAAGGCAGTAAATCTAATCCTGGAGACCTTTTACTATGTGAGCGCAGCAATTCTAATCCTGGAGACCTTTTACTATGTGAGGGCAACAAATCTAATCTTGGACATACTCTGTTGACTTGTCCACCAGCCGCCACTTTCTATCCTTTTTTCAACCAATAATAGATTTGTTCCTTATCCAGTTTGTACTGCATTTTCCCATTATTTCCCCTTTCAACCAAGAGACCGGTTGGGTATCCGGTCTCTACTACTTTCACCATATTATTTCCTCTTTGAATCAAGTCCTAGATTCATGCTACAACTTTCCCCCCTTTCTTCATTGTTTGAACCAAGTCCTAGATTCGAATGCATGAAGTAGCTTTACCTCTAATAATACTAAAAATTTAGGTGGCTTTGGAAGAGCTGATGGGAGTACAAAAAGATGCACATGCAGATACATGAGGAGCCGGGGCAGTAGAGCAAGGCCGCTTTCGAGGAACTTATACCTGAGGGTCGTCGGGATGTAAGCGGCGATAGGTCGGATCTGCGCACAATACGGCAGGGAGGAAGAAGGGTCGGAGGACCTCCCGAGCTGACGCTGTGTTGGAGAGAATGGGACGGGCAGAGGATCGGGCCCCTCCGGCAGCTGTGGGTTTCCTCCCTCGCCGATGATGACCGCGTGAATGATGCACCTAGTCCTCTACACACACTAGCCGAAAGGATCCGGCCGGATCTGTGACCAGCGGTGAGCAGAGAGAAAATGTTGCTACCGCTGTCTTGTTTAGATCTGGAGAGGATGAGAGAATAAAGAGAGCAACCCTAGTAAAGCAAGCGCTCAGGCCCCGACGTACATATATAGTGGAGTGATTATCTTTTTCTCTCCACAACAAGCGTTTCAATTTGTGTACGTGGCATTAAAGAAAAGAAACTCTCTATTTAAGGTGAGTAACTGTACGACTCCTACCTCCGTCCTGGTTTATAGGTCACCTTTGTAGTTCGTGCCAAATTTTGACCAAATATTTAGCTGACAAAATGTTAATGCATGTCAACAAAAATTATATCGTTGGATTCGTATTTCAACATAGTAATCAATGATATAATTTTTGGTAACATGCATGAACGTTTTGTTAGTTCAATCTATAGTCAAAATCTAATCCTGTAACTTGGTTTTTTTAATTCCTGTAAATCCGAGACACGCATGAAAATCATGAAACTTGGCTTGGTGTCATGACATGGCACCAACATGTTGTGGTAATTTTGCCATCCGATTTGTGAAGGCGCACACATTAACAATCAGCAAAGTCATTTTGGAACAAGTGTTGTCACGTTACAATCGGAAACATAAGTATTATTGAAACCGTGGGCGTTCTATTTACCATTTACGTGCCGCCACGCGTCCTGTTTTTTTATTAGCTAGGAGGCACCATGCAGGGTAGCTATTTGAGTACGGGAGGCGTGCGATCAGACCCCTGCGCGTGCTTATCAGGAGGAGAGCCCTTTGACCTCCATCTGCCGTCCACCTCTCTCCCAAGGTCTCCATTAATGGCGCCCGAGCCTCTGTTTAATGGAGTGAAAATGTCTCACTCGACTGAGATTTAAGAGATAAAAAAGAAAGTCTAAAAAGAAAATTTTGCACGGATCTTGATGTAAGATCCGACGGACCTATATAGCATCTACTGCGACTTATAGCAAGACTGATGAATATATATAAGGACGACGAGAGTGGATAATATTTCTCTTACATAATTAGGAAGATGATTAAAAAAGCCACATGCAGCTACGCCCGAAATACATAAGGGCAAAAGAACAAGGAAGACGCATACAACGATCTGGCTCACTGATCTCTACTTTCTTTATGCACTGCAGGTCGCGGAGACTAGTTCTCCCGGCGGGCGATGATCTCTTTCATCAGTTTCATGTCCTTATTACGCTGCTTGGCAGCATCCATGGATTCCTCCACCAGCCTGTTGCGCTCGATGCGGAGCATGGCATTCTCGTCCATAAGTTTCTTGATGATGACGCCCGTCCTCTGCAACAAGGCAGTGGTCTCATCCTCCTGCTTCGCCCTTCCGGCGATCTTTGCCCTCAGCAGGTCACGCTCACCTCGGAGCTTCGCATTGCACTCCCCTAGTTGTCGGATGACGCCGGTAGCCTCGTCCTGCAACCTCGCCCAGCCGGAGATCTGATCCATCTGGCTATGGACCATCGCATGCATGCGCTTATAAGAGTCCTCGCCTGCCCGTGAGAAATTTTCCCAGGCCGCCGCGGCGCGGGCGGGACCTCCGTGCTGCTTTGGCGGCATGGCGGGACATCTCTGCTGCTTCCGCGGCGTGGCCGGACCAGTCTGCTACATCGACCGCGCGGCGGGACCTCTGTGCTGCTTCGGCGGCGCGGCGGGACCTCTATGCTGCTACTGCTGCACGACTGGACATGTCGGCTACTTTCGCGGCGAGGCGGGCATCTCTCGTGCTTCCTCTTCCATGCTCACCTCTTCCTGGTGGAAATCTCTAGACCCAGTACTCACGCTGGCCATGGCTTGGTTGACTTGATTGTTTTTTGTGGATGAGGAGTTGAGGAGGAATGTGTAGTCATCTTAGCATAGTAGTATTTATAACGGAGTACTACTAATACGCTCCTAAGTGGGAAACCATTTAGGTTGTGATCAGTGTGAACAGGTTTGCAATTAAATATAGCGTGGTAGTAGTAGTAATTTGGAACGTGACGAGTCGCACTCAAAATTTATTGACGGTTCTAGTTTCGAAGTGCGGCACTATTCTCGGATGGCGTAACGTCGGCACGTTTTCTCGGCCGTGGTGTAGCATATGCCATGGTACTAGTTCTTTTTCTACTGCTGTGTATGTGCAAAAACTGGCACCATCGGATACATATCTTACGCTTGGCTCTCGATAGGTAGCCTCGTGGCGAGCTATTGACTAGTCTTTTTTTTCAGACGCATTACACCTATCTCTCGGGACTTCTCGCACACACCATCACTGCTCCCTAGGTCGATGCCACCCACATACACTTGTACTCTGAGAAGAGGTGCACGCACGCACTCGTCCTCTCTCACATGCGCATATGTAGCTATGAATTGTAGTGTTCTCAACCATCCGATTGGCTCTATCATAGGTTTCACGTTGCTCCTTGGCCTTGAGATTGAGAAGTTTAAAATGTGGAGGCTAAGATGGAGGCGCGAGGTTTTGGTTAATGTGCGGGCCGCACACGGCACCAACACGACACGAGCTTTGTCTGCCTGGTGCGCATGCAGTCAGGTGAGTTGTCCAAGTATAGACACAACATGGCCCACATTGGTATCCGCGCCTCGACTTTGGCTAGTAATAGTGGAGAGTAACATAGACTGGTTACTAGTCTATGTTACTAGTACCTTCATAGTGGGTAGTGCCATATAGTATATGCATAATTTGGCGACGAGCGCTCTCTATATGTACCACCTTTTTTGTTTAATTTCATCTTGTTAGTTTTGCTCCATGGCGCAATCCATCGATACTACTACTGTACAAATGTATACAATTTTTAAAAGGCTAGAGGGCGGGGCAGTCTAGCTTGGTCCTTTTCACGAGAGGCGAGGGCCTTTGTGATTTGATGGCTCATTACTGCTGGAAGGCGGGGCCTTGTGATTTGACTGATCGTATAAATGTGCCGACGACCTGAGGAGGAGCAAAGAACCGTGCAGTATACTCAAGTTTTCCACTGGAGTAGTACTACGACGGAGGAGCATGAAACATGGCAGCCCAGTGCCATATGGAGATAAAAAATGATCTAATTTGCTAGTCATCTCATTGTTAGCATTGTTCTATTCATGCCTCGCAAAGAACGTGACACGTGCGGCGAAATACCCAAAGCAAAAGAAGAAACACAGGAGCAAAAGAAGAAGGAAGATTATCACCCCAAATGATCTAATTCGCCGCGGACTCGTAACTACTTCTTCATCGCCTCCACGAACTCCATCTCCTTGCGCGTCTCCTCTGCCATCTTCTTCATTCTGTCCATGACGCGGGATTTCTCGACGCGAGCCTTCATCATCTGTTCCACAGCCGCATTACGTACCTTGACAGCGATCGGGTGCTCGATCGCGGAGCTTTATAACTCCTCATACATGTTCCATGACGAGGGCCTGCAGCATCTTCATCGAGGAACTGCTACTCTCATGCAGCTTCTTCCAGCCGGCGTTCTTCTCCATTAGTAGGTCGAGCTCGTGCAGTTCGCCTTGTCCTCCTGAAGTTGCAGAATTTCGCAGGTCGCCTTCTTCTCCGAGGCAATGCTCTTCTTCAGCAGCATCACCAAGCTGGCGGTCAACTCCCCCTGCTTATTGAGCTCAGCGGGCATGTCGTCGAGGCTCTCCTTCAGCAGCTCCACCAAGCCGTGGATGAACTCCTCCTTCTTGTTGAGGTGCTTATTGAGCTGATCGGGCATCCCGTCGAGGGATAACTACTCCAGCGCCGTCAGCTCGGCATGTTCGCCTCCGCGGCTAGGGCGTACCTGGGAGCCATCGCCATCTCGTGAGAGATCTTTCGAGGTCTCTGCGTGGCGGCGAGCCCTCTCTTTTTTCCGCAGCCTTGGTTGCCGCTCCCTTGTTACGAGTGGTTCTCGACCTAGAGCTCTGCGCACCGGACATGGCAAGGACGGACGAAGAAGAAGCACTTATGAGGAGGAAAGGTAGAGTAATTTTCGGTTAGGTAGTTCCCCTTTTTATAACCTAAGTACTAGCACTAGTACTAATACCTGCATAGTGGGAACACGTTTAGATTTGGTACGTACTAGTAGGTGTGAGCAGGCTTGCACTTAATTGTAGCACTAGTACTTTCGAATGTGATGGGAACAAGGTAAAGATAAATTGATGGGTTTTGGTTTCGAGGCCCGAAACAGCTCCCGATGAGTTTAGTGGAACATAAATTTCAAGTAGACTACACTGCTCAGATACGTAAATATTGTGTTACTGTCAAAAATTGGCACAAAATACAAAGGAGACCAATAGAAGTACTACTAGCAACCGATGATTGAACTACTCGCATGCGCGCAGTGGAGTAGTACTGTCTTTCTTCCGCCCTCACGTCCACTCAATTTGCATGCGCTGTATTAATTGATCATCAATGAAGTGAAGGACTTTACACGCGTCAAATTATCACATGGGGTGGATCTTGGTACAAAATTACGTCCGCCCATGTACCCGCGTGTGCGTGTGAGGGAATGAGTGCGTGTGTGGCGTGCGTGCACATCTTCGCTTCATGCATGTACCGCCTGTGTGGCTCAGGGAGGACGAGTACATTCTTCTGGAACCAGCAGCACGTCACTGTGATCAATCCACACAAGGATGTCGCGAAACGCCTCCACATGTGCCACGTGGCTTCATTAACTGTAAGAGGGACACTGTGTAGCGTGCCATTGTGTTTTGCACATACTCGAAGTACTAGTAAGGTACACGTGCATTGCATGCGTCAGATTTTGCAACCAAATTATGAATAAATACCACACTATAGCATGTAAGCTCTGAGTCATATATGCCTGATGTAGACCTTCGTTTAATTCTTATAGTTCATCTCATTCAAAATCAATTAGTTTTTATAAAAAACCTAGGGCCCCTTTGATTCGTAGGATTTCCAAAACGCAGGAATAGCAAAAACATGGGATTAGAGTGGAATGTTGTCTTGAATCCTACAGGATTGTACGAGTGTTTGATTGTGCATAGAAAAAACGCAGAATTCTTTCGAAGAGGTTTGAGTGGATGGGATGTTTCATATCAAATCAAGTGCAAATTAATCAGATGGAATAATTCCTATGGTTTACAATCCTACGAATCAAACAACCAAGATAGGAAAAATTCCTAAGGATTAGAATCCTCCAAAATTCCTTTGAGAATCCTTTGAATCGAAGAAGCCCTTAATCTATTTTATGATTCATGGAATTTTGCATTGTAAAGCATAAAGTAAAAACAAATAACGGCAATTCAACTAGAAAAAAAGTTTGGGTAGTTATGATACAGAAGATTCTAGAACAAAGGAGAACCACTATTGTTTTGAGATTTGTGCATTATGCTTAAGTTCAACGATGGAGTCTGCTAGATTGTGCATGTGGCAAAATCCGGTGGGGGCTAGAAGATGGTGCGAGGGGCCGAGTGGAGGGAGACTATGAAGGAGTGCACAACTGCGAGATCGATATTTAGAGAGAGGGGGCGAGAACGTGCGTTGTTGCACGCAGTGGCGGAGCCATGAAAAATGTCCCATGAGCTAGGGGGAAAGCATTGCTAATCCTTTACGAGGAGGGCAAATTCATCAACTTAAACCATTTTTACCAGCAATTGTGTAATGATCACATCCATATTAGCCTCGATATATAGTGATGTTAGGGGGGCAGGGCCCTTGCTGCCCCCTGTCTTCGCCATTGTGTGCGCGTCTGATACGTCTCCAACGTATCTATAACTTTTGATTGTTCCATTCTATTATATTATCTGTTTTGGATGTTTATGGGCTTTATTAAACACTTTTATATTATTTTTGGGACTAATCTATTAACCCAGAGCCCAGTGCCAGTTTCTATTTTTTCCCTTGTTTCAGTGTTTCGCAGAAAAGGAATATCAAACGGAGTCCAAACGGAATGAAACCTTCGGGAGAGTTATTTTTGGAATGGAAGCAATCCAGGAGACTTGAAGTACACATCAGGGAATCAACGAGGAGAGCACGAGGCAGGGGGAGCGCGTACCCCCACCCCCCCCCCCCAGGCGCGCTCTCCACCCTCGTGGGCCACTCGTGGCTCCCCTGACCGACTTCTTTCGCCTATATATATCCATATACCTTAAAACCATCGGAGAACAGAAGAGATCAGGAGTTCCGCCGCCGCAAGCCTCTGTAGCCACCAAAAACCAATCGGGGCCCTGTTTCGGCACCCTGCCAAGGGGGGATCCCTCACCGGTGGCCATCTTCATCATACAGACGCTCTCCATGACGAAGAGGGAGTAGTTCACCCTCGGGGCTGAGGGTATGTACCAGTAGCTATGTGTTTGGTCTCTCTCTCTCTCGTGTTCTTGAGGTGGTACGATCTTGATGTATCGCGAGCTTTGCTATTATAGTTGGATCTTATGATGTTTCTCCCCCTCTACTCTCTTGTAATGGATTGAGTTTTCCCTTTGAAGTTATCTTATCGGATTGAGTCTTTAAGGATTTGAGAACACTTGATGTATGTCTTGTCGTGCTTATCTGTGGTGACAATGGGATATCACGTGATCCACTTGATGTATGTTTTGGTGATCAACTTGCGGGTTCCACCCATGAACCTATGCATAGGGGTTGGCACACGTTTTCGTCTTGACTTTCTGGTAGAAACTTTGGGGCGCTCTTTGAAGTACTTTTGTGTTGGTTGAATAGATGAATCTGAGAATTTGTGATGCATATCGTATAATCATACCCACGGATACTTGAGGTGACAATGGAGTATCTAGGTGACATTAGGGTTTTGCTTGATTTGTGTCTTAAGGTGTTATTCTAGTACGAACTCTATGATAGATCGAACGGAAAGAATAGCTTCGTGTTATTTTACTACGGACTCTTGAATAGATCGATCAGAAAGGATAACTTTGAGGTGGTTTCGTACCCTACCATAATATCTTCGTTTGTTCTCCGCTATTAGTGACTTTGGAGTGACTCTTTGTTGCATGTTGAGGGATATTTATATGATCCAATTATGTTATTATCGTTGAGAGAACTTGCACTAGTGAAAGTATGAACAATATGCCTTGTTTCCTAGTATTGCAATACCGTTTGTGCTCACTTTTATCATTAGTTAACTTGCTGTTTTTGTATTTTCAGATTACAAAAACCTATATCTACCATCCATATTGCACTTGTATCACCATCTCATTGCCGAACTAGTGCACCTATACAATTTACCATTGTATCAGGTGTGTTGGGGACACAAGAGACTCTTTGTTATTTGGTTGCAGGGTTGTTTGAGATAGACCATCTTCATCCTACACCTCCCACGGATTGATAAACCTTAGGTCATCCACTTAAGGGAAATTTGCTACTGTCCTACAAACCTCTGCACTTGGAGGCCCAACAACGTCTACAAGAAGAAGGATGTGTAGTAGACATCAGCGTATGAGAGATGAAGCTGAAGGCATGGATGATGAAGGGGGCGTTGGATATATAATTAATGTGGGTGCATTAGCTATATATGTAATCCTATATAGAGAGGTATAGATTGATCGATGTGGACATGGGAAAGAGGGTGAGACCTCACTAGGTATATAGATTGATCGGTTTATGTGGAAAACTATGAAAGACCTAGCTATATACACACACACATAGAGGAACATCGATCGTTGTGCATGCACGTGGGAGATAAAGAATGCCCGATATGATGAAGAGGGGGATGTGTGTGTGTGCCTTCATGGGAGACTGACCTGAAGAAAAAGATTGCATGTGTGCGATGGATAATGCCGACTGGTAGTGTGTGTGCATGCATGCACGAGAGAAAGTTAGTGGTACAATTATAAAGAGAAGACCAATGTGTGGGTGTAAAAGACTAGGTGAGGTCATAATCAATGTAAAGTTGAACTCAAATATTTGAATAAGACATCATGATGTTTGAAACCCATGCATGCATGAATATAATGGAGATCTGCGCGGTGTGGTTTGGAAACGAGCATGTTTTAATGTATACACATTGAACAAGGTCAGAATGGTTTGAATTTGGGATACTGATGGCAGACATCGTTTGGCCACATTGCATCCGTGCATGGACACACTATTCTAATTGGAGATGATGGGTGGCTTTCGCATCACATATCTATATCTATACCCCTATATATATTATATTTTATATTTTTATATAGTGTGCGGATAACTTTAACTTTGACAGATGGTCGTTGGATGAGGCCAATCCGATGGTGCAGAGCTGGCAAATTTGAGCACTACTGGTCGTTGGATATCATCTAGACTCCACCAGATTTTGCCACATGTACAATCTAGAAGACTCTATGGTTGAACTCAAGCATAATGCACAAACCTCAAAACACAAGCACTTCTTCTTTGTTCTAGAATCTTCCGTATGAGAATTGCCCAAATGTTTTTCTACATGGTTTGTTTTTACTTTATGCCTTACAACGCACAATTCCATGAATCTTAAAATAGATTAGCTTTCTTATAAAAACTAGATGATTTTGAATGAAATGAACTATAAGAATTAAACGAACATCTACATCATGCATATATGACTCAAAGCTTACATGCTATAATGTGGTATCTTTTCATAATTTGGTTGCCAAATCTCATGCGTGCAATGCACGTGTACCTTACTAATCTAAATGGTGTCTGTGTGTGTGTTGTGCGTGTTAAATACATTGTACGTAGTATATCATACTAGTATAAATTGTCTTTTTTTGTACATGTTAAGCTTGTTCTCCCAAATTTTCAAGCCGCGCCTTGTTATGCCGAAATTTCAAGCCAGCGTCTTTGTTTATCGTGATGCGAAACTCCCGCCTCTTCAACCCGCGCCTTGTTAGCCCGAAATATTTAAGATATATCTTTGTCTCGTTGTGCTCCGACAACACCCTCCATCTCAACCCGCGCCTTGCTATTCCAAAATTACAACACGCGCGAAAACTCCCACCTCCTGTGAAGTCCCGACACGCGAAATGCCCGTGATACCCCTGAACCAAAAGAACTGCCTCAAATCGGTGGGGGTACTTTCGTAACTTACCCCACATTTCGGACAAGCGCGTCCCTAAGCCATGGTTCCCCACTCCCATCCCAACCGCCCACCCATTCGTACACCGAGGCTGGGAAAACCCGCGAAGCCCCACACCCTCCTCCGTCCGCCACACAGCCGGAGCCTCTTCCCCGACGACGTCATCCACAGCAACACCTCGACGTCCCTCATCCACCGTACCGGATGAGGATCGATCATCGATGTGGTCGTCCCGCCGGTTCAGCCACCCCGTCCTCCACCTCCAAGGAGCTGCCCCGATGTTCCCCTCGTCTTTCGCTCCACCTCCATTCCCACACCGCCGTCTTCACTTGCACCACCGAAAGAGCAGCATCATCACTGTTTCCTTGGATGAAGTTGCGGCCTAATCGGCGCCACCAAAGAGGTTGTACACTAATCGCCGCATTTTCTTATTGATTCGATCTCACGGTGCTGCCGGCGCTCGGTCCCGAGCCAACACGACGCGGCTCCATCCACGGCGGCGTCGCCGGCCACTTCCTCCACAGCGGCTCCCTCGGCGGCGACGTCCACATCAGTAGGAGCTGCTGCTACTTTAGCTCTCCCTCGCGCTGCTGCTCTGCTCTTGCTCTCAGTCCCCTGCCTGGTCTGCTCTTGCTCTTGCTCGCGCTGCTGCTCTCTCTCTCTCTCTTGATCTTTCTTGCGATGCTGCTCCGATTTAGCTACACTTCAGTCGACTGAATCGACTTTTGGGTCAGTCGATTTTCAGGGGGTGGGGGGGCTCGCCGGAGTTAAGGAAGAACCAGCCGCAGCGGGGAGGGGGCTCACCAGAAAGGTACCCCACTATCTATCTTAGGGTTTAGGGGCGGTGTTCACCGGCAGTGGTGGGACGGTGGCGTGCGGATCGCCGGAGAAAAAGCTCGGCACAGGGGGGCCTAGAGGGATGGCCGGGGCTGTGGCGGACGGCGGTGGGGAGTGTTTTGGGCGGCGGGCGGCGGCGCACCGCCATGGCATGGGCGGCGGGGCGGCTGTTTGGCCGTGGTGACTGGCGGCTCAGGGGGGTGGAGGTTGAAGGTGTACTACAGGCCCTTGATTTCGTATCCAACGGCTGCAAAATCGACTGACCAGAGATGAAAAGGTCAGTCGACTGATGTGTAGCCTCACCTCTAGTGCGTTCAGTTTTGACAGTAAAATTCAGTTTCGACAACAAAATTCAGTTTCGACAGTTAAGTTCAGTTTTGACATTTAAATTCAGTTTTGACAGTTAAATTCAGAGATGAGCGGCTGATGCATTTTACATCTAGAACTTTGTGGTTATGTATCTTACGTCATTTATTGGAGATGCTATTAGAATTCCACTCAGGTTAACGTTGTCTCTCTTGTCCTGCTTCAGCCTTGGTGTCGTACAACTCACCGGAGCTGCTCCAACGACGAAACCCTCCATCACAGCAGAGTAGTACCTCGGGCTCCATCTCCAGACGCCTAAGATCTTATTCCCCTCCTCCGATAATCAAGTCAGCCGGAGCATCCTCACCGGCCAACCCAATCACGCTGAGATCGACATGGCTTCGCCAAAGAGGTTGTACACTTGTTGCATCTCTTTTTTACTCTACATGTTATATATATTGTCCACTGAGAATACGGAGTAACGGGAAATACGACTATTTTATCCTACTATATGACAAGCAGTGAGGTACCAGGCAACTTAGCTATCCGTGATGGACTCTCTTGAATGCCATAATTATTTATCTCTGCGTGTTTGAGCTGTGCATTTGTCGATGGCCCTGGGAGTTGAGCTAGTAGGGCAGTGGCCTAGGTCCAAAGTAATAGAAGTAACATGTTTTTTAGTGTAGGCTTATCCTTACTCAAGCCTGCCTACTAGAATCGCCAGTGCTTGAAAGGAAAAGTGAATGAAGAACATAGGAATTGGAAAGTTTTGTATGGTACTACTTTTCATGAATTTGGTGCAAAGGAATGGAGGAAAGGAAAACTGTAGGATTTGTTCCTTTAGTGTCTCCTTGAAAGAAAAACTGTAGGAATAATTTCCACTTGTCCTCCTTTCAAATTCCTATTCATGAAGCACAAGACTAAGAGATAGTAGCATAATAGCATTATAACCGTACATTTTCTTGTGATTTGACTTAATCTCACCATGCTTCTTTGCATACTGTGATCTTCTAATTCTTGTGAACCAAACACCCAGATTGGCAGAAACCCTGTGTTTTTAAATTCTCTGTTTTGCACGTGCATTCCTATCCTATTACTTTGTATTTCCTATCCCTGCGTTGTTAGAATCCTCCAATTCAAACAAGCCCTTACATAATTACTTCTCTTACAGATAGTTGTCAAAGAAAACCTTGTGTGGTTTGTCCCGCTCCTGCTGCACCATCGTCCACCCAAGCTCAGCTGCTCCAATGACTGAAGGGTCCAGCACAGCAGGGATCCGGCCTCCAGACTGACTTTTGCCACCTCAGATCTTCTTCCCCGCCGCCGGTAGCCATGAAAACTGCATTACCATCATCAACTGAGCAGATGACCTCGAGAACTACACGGGTCCGCAAGAGAGGTCGCACTCTTTCATGCCTGCTTACGTTATGCATCGCTTAATATTACATGCTACTTTATCGTCCTATTCACCGATTAGAATCTGAGTCAGCTCCAAACTAATGGTCAAACTTGAGTTTTTAAATGGTTATAGGGTACATATCGGGGCCGCAATCAATAGTATATATCTAATATCTGGTTAATCTTTGGTGTCTACTATGAGTTTCATGTTGGGTGAGAAACAAACAGTAAAGAAGCCATTATCTGTATTTTTTTAACTAAAGCCATTATCTGCCTGTTATCATTGGTTTTGGGTCTATCCACAGGTTGCTACCATCACTCTGGATTTCTGCATGCACTCCTTACATAATCTCACTATGTTTTATTCCTATGCATGTCAGTTATTGTACACAATGGAACTGAACATGTACAGCAAAAGAGACGAGCCTTGCATGGCAATAAAATTTCATGCAAAGGCCGCTCCATAGTAGGTGCAAAGGCAGCCCCCTCCACCCATTTCGGATTGTGTCGAGAGGAAGATATCTGTTACGAGGGGATTCGGAAGAGAAGACCACTCCTATTTACCCCCTGAGGTCTTCGCTCTAACTTGGCATGCTGATGTTGGTTATATCATGCATATGGTGCCTTGCATTGCTTACATTATACATCAGATATGTCAACTGCTTAGTTTAGACATGCTTTGTGTGAATGCCATCTGTTCAGTTTATTCATCGTTTATGTGAATTATGCAACGCCATCTTGTTTAGCCAGGCATCATATATGTGAATTTTGCAATGCCATCCTGCTTAGCCAGTCATCTTATATGTGAATTATATCAGGCCGTCCTTTTTTCCGTTACTATTACATTTGTCAACAATGTTAGTACATTCAACTACTCTTCGTGTGCATCAGCCATTTGATATGGTGATGGAAAATTCTGGAGTGAAAACAAGGTCTTCGGAGCAGACTATGCTATCTGACAAAGCGCATATCTCGCTGGTTACGGAGAGCTCCTCAGAGGAGGATTCAGAGAGAAATGACCAGTCCTATTTACCCCCGAGGTGTATGCTCTAACTTGGCAGGGTTATGTTGCTCATATCGTGCGTATGGTGTCTTGCATTGCTATGTCATTTGATTAGTTTAGACATGCTTTGTGTGAATGCCACATGTTTAGTGTCTAATTACCATATGTGTGAATTATGCATTGCCATCTTGTTGCAAGACATTATATATGTGAATTATGCAATGCTATCTTGTTGCAAAGGCATTGTATATGTGAGTTATGCAATGCCATGCTGTTGAGCCAATCATCATGTATGTGAATTATATCATGCTATCATTTTTTTGTATTACATGTTCCATTTGTCGACAACGTTTGTATATTCAACTACTCTTCCTGTGCATCAGCCATTTGAAGCGGTGATGGAAGTATCTGGAGTGAAAACAAGGTATTCAGAGCAGACAATGCTACCTGCTAAAGCAGACATCTTGCTGGATACAAAGAGCTCCTCAGAGGAGGATTCAGAGACTGGTGACCAGTCCTATTTCCCCCCTGAGGTCTATGCTCAAACTTGGCAGGGTTATATTACCCATGTCATGCATGTTGTCTTGCATTGCTTAGTTTTTACATCATATATGGATTTCCATCTGCTTACTTGCTTACTATATAAATCATATATTTGAATTATATCATGCCATCATGTTTACATACACAACATCTATCTGAATTGTGGCATGGTAACCCATTTAATAAACACATCATATAGTTATATCATCTCATCATGTTTAGTGTTTATAGTCATCATATTTTGAATTATGTCATTCTATCCGGGAATTATATCATGCTATCATGTTTCCATAGGCGGCATGTATGTGAATTATGGCATGCCAACCTATTTAATAAACACATTATATAGTTATATCATGTCATCTTGTTTACATAGTCATCATATTTTGAACTATGACTTTCCATCTTTTTTAGCTAGCCATCATAATGTGAAATTGTGTCATGCTATCCTGTTTAGTTAGCCATCATATATGTGAAATTGTGTCATGCTATCCTGTTTGGTTAGACAACATAAATGTGAATTATTTCATGCCCTCTTTTATTCCCCACTATCCATTGCACCTGTCTATTATACAATGTCTGTACATTCAATTACTTTTCTTGTTTATCAGCCATTTGAATTGGAGAGTGATAATCCCCAAGTGCAAGGAATCATCGTAGCACTTTCCAAAGGTGGAAGTGATAAGTATGGAGTGTCGAACCCACAAGGATCTAAAGGTAAGATCAATATTCTCTCAAGCCCTATCTGCCACTGATACGACTCTATGTGCACCGGACGTTTGCTTCCAACTAGCAACAAGAAATAAAACTTTGTTGTGGGTATGAAGAGGATAACTTTGCATGATATCGGAGAGCTAAAACATAAAAGTAGGTGTTGTTATCATAAAGTTAGAATATAATACTAAATAATATAAATAGCGAGTGTGGAATAATGGTGGATCGGTGTGCGGAATTGTCCTAGGCAATTGTTAACAAGACCGATAGTCGTCATTGCAATTTCATATGAGGGAGAGGCATAAGCTAACATACTTTCTCTACTTGGATCATATGCACTTATGATTGGAACTCTAGCAAGCATCCGCAACTACTAAAGATCATTAAGGTAAAACCCAACCATACCATTAAAGCATCAAGTCCTCTTTATTCCCATACGCAACAATCCCTCTTACTCGGGTTTGTGCTTCTGTTCACTCACCAACCCACTATAAGCGAATCATGAACGTATTGCAACACCCTACAGCGGGAATCCCTCACGCTTGCGCGACACGGAGAGCACCATAGGACAGCACCAAAATAAAACATACAACTCGTACCAATCTAGATCATCAATCAACTCAAGGACAAAAGATAACTACTCAAAACATCATAGGATGGCAACACATCATTGGATCATAATATGTGGCATAAAGCACCATGTTCAATTAGGGATTACAGCGGGGTGCGAGAGAGTGGACCACGTAAAAGAGATGAGGATGACGATGATGATGGTGATGTTGATGAAGACGATCACCATGGCGATGATTCCCCTCCCGATGGCACTCCGGCACCACCAGAAGAGAGGAGGAGAGGTTCTCCCCCTTGTGCTTCCTCCTCCATGGCCTTCACCTCCTGGTCCTTGGCCTTCATGATGATGAAGACCCCTCCGGGATACTCCATGGCCACCGGTGATGATGGCCCCCTCCGGCAGGGTGTCGGAGAGGGCCCCGATTGGTTTTTCGTGGCTACAGAGGCTTGCGGCGGCGGAACTTCTGATCCAATCTCTGTTCTGGAAGTTTTAGGGTACGAGAGTATATATGGATGCAGGGAGGACGTCGGTGGACTTCCGGGCTGGCAATGAGGTAGGGGGCGCGCCCCCCACCCTCGTGGGCAGCCCGGGACTCCCCTAGTGAGCCTCCGATACTCCATGGGCTTCTTCTGGTCCAAAAACAGGTTCCGTGGAGTTTCAGGTCTTTTGGACTCCGTTTGATATTCTTTTTCTTCGAAACACAGAAATAGGCGAAAAAAAACACCAATTCTGGGCTGGGCCTCCGGTTAATAGGTTAGTCCCAAAAGTAATATAGAAGTGGAAAAATAAAGCCCAAAATAGTCCAAAACAGTAGATAATCTAGCATTGAGCAATCAAAAATTATAGATACGTTGGAGACGTATCAGAGAGGGTGATGGCAGTATCTAAGGGAGTAACAACACGGTTTTCAGAAAAGATAGTGCTACCAGTTGATGCAGATAGAACCACGGTTGTACTTGCCCAAGAACCAGCCCCACCCACATAACCCGGACTCATGATTGTACCCCTAGCAGTTGGACGAGAGAACCAGCTACACCCCTTCTAACCCCAACCCCAGCAGATAGTAACCCAGTTACAATTGACACAACACCGTCTCCACCACGGATCACCCAAACACGAGCAGTTAGTAAGGGAACTGCAGTGCCCAAAGCACGAGGACCACCACTCCGAATCCCAACTCAACGCTTAAAGGAGAAGAAGAATTGTTCTCAGGTCAGGTTCTATAGCTATGGTTCATACTCCTTTGCTCTTGCATCACTATATTTACTCAGACAAACTTTTTTCAAATTTGAAGGACGGAATTGAAACTCCAATGGCGCAACAGGTATGTTTTAAACCTGTTTCTTTAACTGGTTTGCTGTTGTAACTTGCTCTATGTTGATTTCAGTTTCAATTGAATAAATAGTTATGTTCTCATGTCATGCACATTACAAGTGTCTCTGTAGTTTCCCACACTTATATTCTGTCTATTCTGCTTTGTCTTGAACAAATATTATTTGAACTGTGTCTCTATCTTGATTTGGCAACAAAAACTAGAATGATATAGACCATAAAATGACCATGGTACATAGATATATGTTTGTTTCATGTTGTTATCCTATTCACTTTACTACTGACATGATTTACCAAAATGAGTTTCATATACAACATGGTAAACCTATGATGTGTTTGCTTGTTTCTCTTTTAGAATGCGGACAAAATATTGGAGAACAGTACCCCGTTATGCAATGGTGAAGGAAGTAATGCAGATAAGGTTCAAGATAGTGAGACATCCCTGTTGATCTCCAAGAAAGCTGATAAAAACTACCTTGACGACAGTGAGAGAACCCAAAAGTCCTGTCTTGATGTAGTGTTCGAGTTACTGGCCACTACTGATGGCACATACTTTTCGAACTCGCTGCCTGAATTAGTTCGTCTTCTTGAGTCTCAGCTTCAAGTTGAAAGACATCAATCAGATGTGCTTTCTGACGGGAAAGTGAAGGATGAGAAGTCCTGCAGAATTCAGATGCATACTTTCGGTGCAACGATGGTATTTGGAGGATTTAAGCGCCAAACAATAGAAAGTTAATAAGCTTGCTAAGCATCTTGCCGACATTATGGGTACCGGGATATTGTTTCTTGAGATCTTGAAGTGGTTTCGATTCGGACTTGTTTTGCTGCAGCATTTATTTGCCTTTGATCGCCAACTTTGACAACTAGTGTATATGATATGCTGCTTTGTTCCTATATTTGCCTTTGGTGGCGAACTTTGATGCCCAGTGGATGTAATATGTGTAATAACCGTGATAGCCTAGCATAAGTTGCTTGCTTATTTATTTCCTTGTTGTCTTGTTTATTTGTTTGCTTGTAGTCAGTGTTGTTCTTTTTCCACGATTTGCTAGTGGCCGCAATAACCTATTTTTTTTAAACTAGGCCACAATAACCATGGGCTACATATTTACTGTAGTGACACTGGGCCTTCTACGGGCCGTAGAAACAATGGGCCTTCTACGGGGCATAGAAACAATGGGCCTTCTACGGGCCGTATCATCAATGGGCCTTCTACGGGCCGTATCATCAATGGGCCTTCTACGGGCCGTATGATCGATTTCCCAAACATGGGGCAATAACATACCGCTTTATGGCCGTAAACGGGATAGAGTTGGAATCATCCGTTCATGGGCCGACCATAACGGGCCGTCGTTAATCGGCCGTATTTGATGACGCTATGAAAAGGGCCCAAAGTATTAACAGACCTAAGCGGGCCGATTGTAATCATGGGCTGAATTTGGCCCTAAGCGAGAAAATAGCGATAACGGGCCGTAAGTAACGAATCTTTGGAAATGAGCCCAAGAATAAATGGGCCCTAAGAAGGCCAACAGCTAACATGGGCTGGAAACAACCCAACTGTATAATGGGCCGTTAATGGGTATAAAGTGATACATTGTTCATTACGGGCCAGTTTCACCTCGGGCCATTAATGGGCCAAGAGTTACAAAGGGCCTCATATGGGCCGAAAGACTTCATGGGCTATACATGGGCTGAAAGTTAAAACATGCTGGAATCATATTGGACGGCCCAGATGACGCTATTGGGCCTAATTTGGATAGGTCGTAATGGGCCCTGGGTTAGCGGGCTATAAATGGGCTATATGCGAACAGGTCGTTAACAGGCTCTCCGTGGGCCGGCCCGCCACCTTTTGACCAAGTCAAACGGGCCGGCCTTTTCACAGGAATGGGCCTCTATTGGGCCCTGCCACATGTCTATGTATCATAGGCGCCTTCGGTCCAATGAGTGGATGACATCTGTCCCAACGGTGAGCCGACACATGTTTCCTCTAGCCAATGATGATTTTACACGTGGAAAATCCCCATTGGTGGGGCTGTTAACGGGTTATCGGATCCAAAACCGGACCCGATAGCGTAACGGCGAGCCGTTACGGTGGATGCCACATATCGATCACCCTTAACGAAAGCACTTCTATGACGCGGGATTTATTGTCATGGAAGTGGACACTTCCGTGATGATATTTTTGGTAATGTCATGGAACACTTCTACGACAGCACAGGTATGACTATCTTGATTCTCATAAAATTGTCATGGATGTACATGCATGACAGAAAACGTGACCTACTATGACAAACACGTATCATCACGGAAGTGTATTTTTTTGTAGTGATAACAACTTGGTCACTAGTCATAATAACAACTCCTCATCATCATCATCATCATCATCATCATAGTACTCAAAAACACATTGGAGCATATAATAACAACTTCTCATCATCATCATAGTCAGAATCAACACTAACTAATTGTTCTTAATACCTAGAACCTACTCCTCTCTCCTAGGTAAAATACCATAAAACAGATAAACCGGTCCATCTCCATAATGGAGAATGGAGATAACCTATCTCCAACTTGTGGCTTACGCACATTCATGTTGTCTCCATTTAGTTGTGTCTGTGCATTCATCACTTTGCTCCATTCTTTGATTTTGAGCCTTCTGTCGTTTAAAGAAATCGAGTATGCATTGTAGTAAGCCTTCAAAGGAGTTGGTCGTAAGCTAACCATATGCATATCACCTTCGATAAACATCATGTCAGGCACAACCTCCTTCGGGAGCCTCTATTGAAAAATGTAATAGTAACATATATAGTTAGCAACGTACTTTACTTAAGAAGAATGTATGCAATGAAGTTACCATCATTAACAAAATCTTGCCAAGTTTTTGGCAATGAAGTTACCATCAAGCAATTTATGGACTAGTGGCATGTATGTAGTAAAATTTGGGCTGATGGAGTAATTGGTTTTAAATGCCTCAACATCATGTATGAGAGACAAGATAACCTTTCTCCTCACAATTAAGCTCGGAGCTGCAGTATGTGTTGTCTATGACCTTCCGAGTATTTCTTGAAGATAAGAAATAAGCTGACAATTATAAATAAATAAGTTTAGTACCGATGAACACCAAATATTTTTAAATTAACAATATAAATTATTCAACTTAACAAATCAGTTTGACAAACTCACATCTAGGCAAAACTGGAGGCATATCCACATCCACCCAGATGTCGATATTATCATCATCATCATAATCGTCGGGGCGAATATCAAATCCTATTTGCATACCCTCCTCAAATATGTATGCCTTGCAGAGAGCTTCCCAATTAGAGAAACCGAAATGGGAGTGATTGACAGCATTGTACAGCTTAACCAGAAACTCGTAACCATGCTTAGTTCTTAAGTGAGCCCTCCTCGTCTCCATATTCTCAAAGTCTTCGAAACCAAGCTTCTCCAATACATATGGTCTAGCATGGCATGGGATGTACTAATCGAATTGAAAAAAATTCAGAAATTACACGTTGAACAAAAGAAGCACAATTGATGATATTAATTGCGATGAAATGCTTGTCATTGTGTACCGTACAAACATCAAAGGTCTCTTCCAGCTTCACGGTGAAAAACCTATCACTTTGCAGGTGAGGAAACATGTCACACAAACCCCGGTCGTCGTAGCAGTACTCGCACTCCGGGATCTTGTCATCATCAGACATCTCCGGTGTTCATAATACAAAGATTAAACTTCTGAATTTCAATATATGTACTACAAAAACTAAATTCGATCATTACTATTCTTCACGGGTTGACTTTCGGACTGTCGAGTCTTCCTGGAAAACTCTCGTCTCACGTGGTGTATATGGTGGGCACTCACTCTCTGATATATTCGACCGTCGGTGATGGTAGCTCCTCCCTTCGTTCCCGAGTGCATTACACCAAATTGTTTAGCACACAGGAACGAAGGAGAAGCGACCCCCATGACAACAGTCGGGATTCTTCATCTCTGACATTTGCGACCGTCGGTGATGGTAGCTACTCCTGGCATTCCAAAGTGCATTACACCAAAATGTCTAGCACCTTGGAATGAAGAAGAAGCTACCCACACGACAACAGTCGGGATTCTTCGTCCTCTCATATATGGTGGAGACTCTCCCTCATTGATTCCTCTCTGACATTTGCAATTGTCGGTGATGGTCGTTCTTCTCTTCCTTCTCGTGCATTACAAAAAGGTCTATCACGAGAAAGAAGAGGAAGAATGACGCCCACGACAACAGTCGGCATTCTTCTTCTCTCATATATGGTGGAGTCCCGACAGACTTAAAGTCAACCCAAAATGTCGTTTAATTATCTTTCTAGAAAATCCGGTCCACTCGATATTTCCTACATATTCTAGCACAGCCATGCAAAATTCACGGAAAAATCCGGCATGACCTTTGCTAGAAAAGGACATATCGAGCGCCTGAAATTTGCCGGAACGGAAATTAATCAAAACTCAGGCAAAACATAGGCCACTCGCAGGTGATCCCTACAAACATAGGCCACTTGGGCAAGTGCATATCCTATTTGAGCAACACTAGATATACATGTTTATATCTAAATCATATTTGAGCAACACTATGTAACCTGCGCCACATGAACATTCAAACTTGATGCTCCTTGCATTTCAATGGTTGAAAATATTAACAAAAACATTTCAATATATCTTATATATAATTCTAACATAACTAAATTTGGCAATATAGGTCTCTCTCTAAAGTAGTTCTATTGACCACTTGCTAAATAAACTAGTTCTATTAAACACTTACTAAAAGCAATGCAATGTAAGTGTTCCACTCTATTGAACAAACTTCTATTACTAAATTTAATACCTAAATTCTCTAACTACAAACTTCTATTACTAAATTTAATACCTAAAAAAATTATATTATTAAAATTTCAAAAACAGTGGGAGGTGGAGGGAGTAGGGACGAAGGGAGGGTGAGTGAGGGAGGATGGGATGCGGAGGACGGGTGAGGCACGGAGGAGGAGGACGGATGAGGCAGGGAGGGAGGTGGGAGGGAGGAGGAGGGAGTGAGGAGGGAGAGGGAGGTGGAAGGAGAGAGTGAGGGGTCGGGAGAGGGACGAGGAGGGGAGGGAGCTGGAAGGAGGAGGGATGGAGGAACTACCTCGGTGGAGGAGGAGCAGGGGCCTTGGCGGCGGTGGGGCGATGGCGGTGGTCGGGAGGCCGAACCGACGGCAGACTGACAGAGTCTTGAGGTGTCTGCGAGGTTTGATGTGACATATGCCAAAGGATGGCTTATCATGGTGGGAGCTAGTAAGACATCGCCGGTGCCTGGAAACGGATGAGGCGTAGACAGGAATGTCGGAGCACTTTAGCCAGGTTCGAGGCTCTCCGAGGAGATAACACCCCTAGTCCTGCTCTGCGGGGTCTCCGCATGATCACTAAATCAACAAGTAGCTACATGTGCTCCTTGAGTTGTTTGCTAGAGGAAGAAGAAGGGCAAGGCTAGCTCCCTCTTCTCTCTACGTGGTGGGTGTGAATATCTCAGGGGCTGAACCCTTTGCATGAGTGCCCTGGGGGGTTTATATAGGCCTACCCCCCAGGGGTACAAAGGTAATTGGGTCGGGTGTGCGACCCGGCTGTCAGTGTCTATGGTCGCCAGGTTCTCCACTGGCAGCTGGGGCCCGCCGCCTGGTGGGACCCGCCGGCTGTCTCGTACTTGGCCGACGGGCCGCGCCCGCCATTGGCGGGTCTTGCCGGCTGCTTAGTACTGTAGCCGAGCGGCTGATGATGCTTGCTTTGTCGGGGAAGGCGTGGCTACAGTCCCGCCGCCTGGTGGGCGTTCACTGTAGCCATTCTCCATCTCATCTGATTAATGGCTCACGAACTTTGAGGGAGGGGGAGGGCCGCTTGGTCAGGAGTCAGCCTCCTCCCGAGCCGACTGGTCGGAGCTCGCCGCTCTCTGGCTTCTCACGGACAGGTGGGGCCCATCGTTGCTGGGCCGTACCAACAGCCCGTCGTGGGAACATGGCCTTCTCTACCATGGGTGATGCCATGGGCAGCGTGGTAACAGTGATCTTGCGCCGGGGAGGATGTCCGTCCGATGCGCCATGCCTGTAGCCACGATCCACCACGGATTCGGGGTGGCAGGTTACCTTATGTACGCCCGTCTCGCCATCATAATGTGGGTGCTAGCTTTGAGGGCACGGGGAGCCGCCTGCTAAGAGCCGGCCACTCTAGAGGCCGCCTGCTAGGAGTAGGCCCTCTTCGAGGCCGCCTCCCGGAGTCCGCCAGCCTTCGGCAACCGGCCGCTTGGACCAGCCGGCCTCAAGAAGGCGGCACTTCATCCTTGATGCTTGAGGGGCGCTGCTGACCCCGATGTCTTGAAATACCAGGCAAGACTGATGAGGATACCCATGGTCATTTACTCCGGCGGGGAGAGTGAGAGTGGAGTGGAGAGGGGAGAGTGAGGGGAGACCGATGGAGAAGATAGGATGGCTTTAATAGTAGCGCGTGTTAGGGTAAAGCGCTGCCGCTAAACGCCGTAGCAGTGGCGCGGTTTCAGCTGGAGCGCTACTACTACAATTAGCCTGGCGGCAACGGTGGGGCAATTATAGTAGTAGCGCCCTTTCTTCTGCCGGTCGCCTGCTACTTGCGCGCCACATGGCGCCAACCACCCGGGCGGGCCTGCCAGCCCACGCGCGCGACGAGACGTCGCCGCAGGTTGGGGCCCGCCACTACCGGGCGTCGGCGCGCGCGCAGATCCGGTGCGTCCGAGGCGAACGATTAGGATTCCGCGGCGCAGTAAATGCACGCCGTTTCTGCGTGGTAAACATGCGGGCGTGGGGTCATGGGCGCAGTTAATCCCACGTCCCCCCACGTTCTCGCCCCCTCGGCTTCGCCGCCTGGGGCTATAAGTATGGGGGAGGAGGGGGTGGCAAGCGCACGCACCCCTACTCTCCCTTCGCCTCTATCTTCTTCCTTCCTTTCTTCATCGCTACGGTGCTCCTGCCTCTCTGCCAAAACACCGACGCAGCTCATCGTTGCCGAGCCTTTCCCTCCCGCGGCGCTGCCGCTCTTCTGCGAGTTCGCTCACTCTTCGCTGCGCCGAGCCTCCATCGAGCCTCAAGATCTCATGGCGCATGATAAGGCAAACTCCGACGCCTGGGACGGCTCCAATGTCCATGAGGATCACCTCGACTTCCTCTGCAACATGCGGCGGTTGCCCGGCGCAGGCTATGTAGAGGTGCGCGTCCCGCCGGCAAATGAGATCACGCCGGTGCCGAAAGACGGCGAACGTGTCGTCTTTCGGTCACACTTCATTCGTGGCTTCGGCCTGCCAGTCAGCGGCTTTCTCCGCTCCTTCCTCCAATTCTATCACCTCCAGCCTCACCACCTCACACCAAACACAGTGGTGCTGCTGTCGGCCTTCGTTACTCTCTGCGAGGGTTACGTCGGCATCCTCCCCACCCTCGAGCTCTGGGCCGAGTTCTTCTACACCAAGCTTGGGGTTGCCGCCAAGGACACGCCAGCTCAATGCGGACATTCGTCATGGTGCGACGCCCAGGAGCCGGGAACTGCTTCCCTCCCATCAGTTTGACACTATCGGTCAAGATGTGGCAAAAATCTTACTTTTATGTCAAGAACGTCCACCTGACGGCCGACTTCGTCAACCTGCTGACTTATACAGCCAGGCCACCAGCCGAGCCTCGCACCAACTGGACCTTCAAGCCGAAGGTGCTAACAGCCGCCTCCACCGCTGCCATCACCTGGCTCAAGGTGATGGTGGAGTCGGAGGGCCTCCAGGGGTCGGATCTTCTGACCGCCTTCATGGTGCGCCGGGTGCTCCCTCTTCAAGGCTGGCCTCACATGATCAGTCAGATGAGCGGGCGCCGAGACCCGTGTCGGCTGAGCACCAAAGAGATGTCGTGCATGGAAGTGGCCCTGATGGTGAACCATATCTCGAACTGCAAACTCTCGGAGGAGGAGTGGCAGATCGGCAAGCTGTCGTACTCTCGCACGCGTCCGCCGCATGCAGTAAGTCTCTAACTCTCTTTTCTTCTAACTTGCTGGAATCTGCTTTGCCGTCTGATCAGTTGGTCGTGATGCAGATCTCCACGACCCAGTCGGCGGCCGACGCCCTGGAGCAGGACCATGAGTACCTGCCCGACCGGGCGGTGAGCGATGCGGACGACCCGACTTGGGGGCGGCCGCCTTGGAAGAGGATGACGCCACAGGCGGCGGTGGCGGAGCGGGCGGCTCCGGAGGAGGAGGCGGCCTTGATGAATGGCCAGACGACGAGGAGGAGGAGGAGGTCAAGCCACGCCACCCGCCTGGCGCCAACAAGGCGGGTGCAAGTTCCTCGGCGCGCCCGGCTGCACCGGCAGCCAGCAGCGCGAGCTGGCCGCCAAAAGTTCAGTGATCGGCGAAGAAACCGAAGAGCACGGCCGCCGCGACCAGGCAGGAGGAGGTCGCCGCAAAGGCGGTCCGGTTCCAAAAGGCCACGAAGCAACCGCCGATGGTGTCTTCGTAAGTTTTTGCTACCCCTTGTGTTTCCTTTTCTTTTCTCTCGCCAACTCCTTCTGAATTTCTTTTTGTATTGAACAGGGCCCAGCTCTCTCTTGAGCGGTCTGACTCCGCGTCTGTGATCGGGACGGCGGAGGGATCCACCAACACCCAGCGCGTGGACCCGTGCGCCGAGCTCCAAGTGGCGATGGAGCGGAATGCGCGGGAGGTGCATGAGGAGCAGGAGAGGGCGGAGAAGGAGAAGGCGGATGCTGCCAAGGCGGCTGATGTCTACTACACAACCTTCTCCTTGTAGACGTTGTTGGGCCTCCAAGTGCAGAGGTTTGTAGCACAGTAGCAAATTTCCCTCAAGTGGATGACCTAAGGTTTATCAATCCGTGGGAGGCATAGGATGAAGATGGTCTCCCACAAGCAACCCTACAACCAAATAACAAAGAGTCTCTTGTGTCCTCAACACACCCAATACAATAGTAAATTGTATAGGTGCACTAGTTCGGCAAAGAGATGGTGATACAAGTGCAATATGGATGGTAGATATAGGTTTTTGTAATCTGAAAATATAAAAACATCAAGGTAACTAATGATAAAAGTGAGCGTAAACGGTATTTCAATGCGTTGAAACAAGGCCTAGGGTTCATACTTTCACTAGTGCAAGTTCTCTCAACAATAATAACATAATTGGATCATGTAACTATCCTCAACATGCAACAAAGAGTCACTCCAAAGTCACTAATAGCGGAGAACAAGCGAAGAGATTATGGTAGGTGCGAAACCACCTCAAAGTTATTCTTTCCAATCAATCCGTTGGGCTATTCCTATAAGTGTCACAAACAGCCCTAGAGTTAGGTACTAGAATAACACCTTAAGACACAAATCAACCAAAACCCTAATGTCACCTAGATACTCCAATGTCACCTCAAGTATCCATGGGTATGATTATCGATATGCATCACACAATTTCAGATTCATCTATTCAACCAACACATAGAACCTCAAAGAGTGCCCCAAAGTTTCTACGGAGAATCAAGGCAACGTGTGCCAACCCCTATGCATAGGTTCATGGGCGGAACCCATAAGTTGATCACCAAAACATACATCAAGTGAATCACGTGATATCCCATTGTCACCACAGATCATGCGGCAAGACATACATCAAGTGTTCTCAAATCATTAAAGACTCAATCCGATAAGATTACTTCAAAGGAAAAACGCAATCCATTACAAGAGAGTAGAGGGAGAAACATCATAAGATCCAACTATAATAGCAAAGCTGCAATACATCAAGATCGTGCCAAATCAAGAACACGAGAGAGAGAGAGAGAGAGAGAGAGAGAGATCAAACACATAGCTCTGGTACATACCCTCAGCCCGGTGAACTACTCCCTCCTCGTCATGGAGGCGCCGGGATGATGAAGATGGAAACCGATGAGGTTCCCCCTCCGGCAGTCTTGGAACAGGGTCCCGATTGGTTTTGGTGGCTCTGAGAGGCTGCGGCGGCGGAACTCCCGATCTATTACATTCCCCGATCGTTTAGGGTATATGGATATATATAGGCGGAAGAAATCGTCGGGGCAGCCACGAGGGGCCACGAGGTGGAGGCGCGCCCGGGGGTGGGCGCGCCCCCCTGCCTCGTGCCTTCCTCGTTGCTTCCTTGACGTGGACTCCAATTCCCCCGGATTGCTTTCTTTCCAAAAATAACTTCTCCAGAAGGTTTCATCCCGGTTTGACTCCATTTCATATTCCTTTTCTTCAAAACTCTTTGAAACAAGGGAAAAGCGAGGCGCTTTGGGCTCAGGTTAATAGGTTAGTCCCAAAATAATATAAAAGTGTAAAATAAACCCCATAAACATCCAAGATGGATAATATAATAGCATGAATACTTAATAAATTATAGATACGTTGGAGAAATATCAGCGGCGTAGGAGGAGGCCGAGGCAGCTGCCAAGGCCCAGGACGATGCCGAGGCTAAGGCCCAGGCGGATGCGGCCGCCAAGGCGCAAGCAGAGGAGGCGGCCAATGGTTGAACCCCGTGACTCAACATCCCTCTGCACTGCGCTCTGTCGGCGCCAGAGACCCATGCGCCGACTGGGAGAGCCGGCGACGACCAGCCGGTCATTGAGAGGGGAGGGAGCGAGCCCGTCGTCATGGAGGCGGAAGCGACCCCGCCCATGCCGACTGCCGACGCTTAGGACAGTCGGCTTGAGGTGCCGCAAGCGCCGCCACTTGGTGGCGAGCTGGTGGTGGGGGCGACCCCGGCGGTGCGTACTCCAGTGCGCTTCCCTACAGAGAAGGCGGCCTCAGCACCACGGCCGCAGGAAGTCAAGGCTGCGAGCTCGTCAGCCCCTAACGCAGAGGCCACCAGCCGCGCCCCGCCAGAATGGACGCCTAGGGGTGGCACGGCTATCCTGAACACAGTCGTGCAAGACGTCTGGGCCCTGCTCCAAGCCCAGGGCGCCGCCCTTTTGGAGTACATGAAGGCGTTCGTGGCGAGGCGAAATGCCATCCAGGTATGCCCTTGTTTTTTATCTTAACTTTGTAATCTTCCGTGGGGGCGCGTCAGGGCACACACTAGGTGTAGTCCCCGACTTCCGGGCCGGCTGCTGAGCAGGCGACCTGGAACTTTCAGGTAGGTTCGAGTGCTGACTTGCTATCTCTTCTTGTCGTCTTCCCTGCAGGACTACCACAACATCTATGCGGCCGCCTTCAACTCCCATATCCAGGAGCTGGCCAAGTGGAATGTAGACTTGGTTGAGAGCCGGAGTAAGCACTACATCTTCTTTCTCTTGCGGGGGCGCGTCAGCACACCCGCTGGGTGTAGTCCCCGAGATTCGAGCTGACTGCTGAGCAGTCGGGCCGGATCTTCCAGGTGTTTACTTATCTTTTCGTTGATTGTCGACCGTCTTTTCTTTCTTGTCTTTGCAGAAACCAACACCGCCTTGCGGCAGGAACTGGGCGAAGCCCAAACCGCATTGCACGCCAAGGAGGCGGAGTGCAGCAAGGCGGCTGAGGAGCACGACCGCCTGATCAAGGAGCTGGCCGACTAGGCGGACCGTCACAAGGCGACCCTTCAGAAGGTGAAGGACAATGAGACCAGCCTCCTGGCCGAGTTCGAGATTGAGCGCTCGAACTGGAGCGAGGAGAAGAAGGCTCTAACTGACGGCTATAGAGAAATCGAGGACATGGTCGATGGTAAGTCGCTTCTTCCTTTGCATGGTCGCCGACTGCTGGTGAAGTCGGCTTCTTGCTTCTAATATTTTCATCTTGTGGAGAGTTCTTCCCTAGCTACTCCGTCGCCGCCGGCCAGGCCATCGAGGCATGCCGTGATGAGCGAAGGGGCGAAGGTGCGGCAATCGCGCCCAACGCGCCACGGACCTTCAACAAGCAGCCTCTCGCCATCCAATCGCGCCTTCAGCCAGCTCATCGGATGATGCGCCGTCTGCAGCGCGTTGGAGCCCAGGTATTGACTGCCCTCTGGCCAGAAGCCAACATTCCGCGCACTCCCAAACGGACTACCGACTGGCTGGAGGTGGCAGTTGGCCGCCTTGAGGCCTGGAAGGGCTCCTCGGCCCGGGCGGGTGCACGCAGGGCCTCGAAATTCGTCAAGGCCTAGTACCCTAGGCTGGACCTCGACCAGCTGGCCACTTTCCGGCAGGAAGCTACCAGGGAGTTGGCGGCGGTGGCAGCTAAGCTCACTCAGCGTGCAGCGGCGATCGCCGAGTACACCAACACCGACAGCTTCATCCCTGAGCTGGACGAGGAGGGTGCCGAACTGTCGGATAAATGGTTCGGGCTGAACCCGGCTAATGGTGTCGGCGTTCTGGGAAGGGGGGTCCCAAGACTTGCCTGCCTGCGGCCTGCGGCGTGGCGCAAAGGAGGCCCAGGACGGCCCATCTTCATCAACGCAAGCTCAAGACCCTCGCGAGGGGCCAAGCCTCGCGGGGCGGACGACCAGAAGCTTCCTCAGGCACGGCCTCGTCAGGCTGGCTCATGAGGAGGCGGAGAGTTCAAGGCAGGGTACCTCGCGAGGTGCCCATGGCGCAAGCCATGACGACCAAAGGCGCCCGATCGAGGCGCCCGACCATGGCGTCCTCCTTTCCTCTTTGGTGCAAAGGGAGCAAAGGCGGCGAGAGCATCAAGCAAAGGCATCCGTTTGATTGCAATAAGACCAAGACCAGCCCCAGCGGATGGAAGGAGTCATCGTGGAGCCCAAGCAGGCATCATCACGAGCCTTTGGCGGCGAGGACCAACTTTAGTCGGGATAAGTGTACTCGCTGTTCCCCTTCAAAATGGCCAATTGTTGGCGCCCTTCCCGCTCAATATTTGGGAAGAGGCCCAGGGCCTTCGCCTATAAATAGGAGAGAGACGATCCAAAAAGGGGGGATCAGAAGGCGAGCATTTGGAGCTCAGAGAGAGAGAGAGATAGAGACCCGATCCTCAAGCCAGAGCGACGGGACACCACTTAGCAGTTCATCACACCCACCAAGAACAGACCCTCGCGAGGCTGTTCTTCCCTGTACTATTCCTCATCAGCCCTAGAGGCAATCCACCACACCACAAACTAGAGTAGGGTATTACACCACAACGGTGGCCCGAACTAGTATAAATCTCGTGTCTCTTGTGCTGTTCTTTCTAGTAGTTTAGGTCCTGCGATTGGCGAGTGCGAGGCAGTGGAGGTTGGATCTCCGCGCACACCCGAGTTGAACCTTAAGGGTGCGGAACCCGAAATCCGACATTTAGCGCGCCAGGTAGGGGTGCGCCGGAATCCGCCTTCTGCCACCTCGTGTCCCGTCGCATCATCATCACCATGTCTGGTGACCAAGCGGGCAACCCAGATCCTTGGACACCGTGGCCCGCCCACGCAGAGTCGCTCGCCTCGGGCGACCCCGTGCCCGAGGCAGCTCGCGGTGCTGCAGTGCTGCGGGCCTTGAGCGGCGATGAAGCTGAGCCAGCGGCTCTCACGCGGCGGCGCGGTCGGCAGCAGAGCCTCCAACCACGCCGCGACCACATCACCGTACACCCGCCGGGGCAAAGCGAACTCGAGGCGCGCTCACGGTGGCGAGAGCTGCTGCAGTGCAGAGCTCTTTGGAAAGCGGCATGACGTCTTCTTTGGGCGAGTGCGGAGCTCCACAGGCCGCGCCGCCGAGGACTCACCCTTCTGCACCCAACTTCCATCTCGGGCCGAGGTGGCCCCTGCAGGGGCTCGAGCGCGCCATGAGCTCAAAGCTACTCCAACACCGGCGAAAGCTGTCGGCGTCGGGCGTGGCGGGGTTGCCCCGCCCGACCGGAGCGAGACTTCGGCGCAACTTCGCGGCCACTGGTGGACCGCCCGCGCCACCACCTGGCCCAGGCGCATCAAGCGAGCAACAAAACACGCTCAGCACTCTGGCGTGGCCTTGGGATGATGGCGCGGAAGAATCGTGTCCCACATGATGGACCAAGGGCACCGCATGAGGCAGAACAAGACTCGCTCCTCAGCCCAAGCTGGGGGATGAGGCGCCGAAGCAGCAGCTCTTCCGAGGAGCCTCAAGGCGGTCCCACTGGTCACGCTTGAGGCGGCGATTATCAGTACCGCTACTTCCTCAAAGCAAACATATGCTAACCATATGTCGCGGGAAGTACAGGTCGCCCTGACGGCGGCTGCCCGCTCGCGATCTCCTACCCCTCGGGAGGGGCGAGGCTGCGGAGAGAGGCAGAGATCGACATCACCACCGCAGCGTTTGGAGCAAAGGCGTTCTCGGAGGTAGGCCCTCTGCTGGGGAGGTGCCTCAGGGCCTGCCCCTGGCGGAGGACCCGTGGTCGTCGGGGAAACCGCTGGCGACCGCTCTACCCCACTGGCGGCGTCCTGGTTTCCGGTCGTCGTTGGTGGCACTAGAGTGTGGTGCAAGGCGGGGCCCTCGTCTAGCAATATGAAGCAAGGCTGGTACCTGTGAAGAAGGCCCAGTGCCTGTGAAGCTCGCCGCCCCGTGACACTCTCACGTAATAATGAGTGGGGCTGTACACGCCCGAGTCTCGGCGTGCGGGCTTAGGCCACAGGGCTCCCTCACGCCCGATGGCAGCACTTAGCTCGCTGGTGAGAAGAGCGTCCAAGACTAGACTAGGTGCGGGCGGCTTTTCTACACTTTCTTTGCCTTCCATTTGGTTGTCGCTTTCCCCGCTGAATTTACATTGGATTGAATTTGAGATTTGCGTGTGTTCGGGGAAGGGTGCTTAGTCTCGTTCGAGCAAATCTCGCGTTTGGTTACAACTCCGCCTCAGCTGCCTCCCCTCGCGAGCCCCTCGCGAGCGGGCCAAACCAAGCTTGCAGCGTAGCCAGCCTGTCGCCGCCGCGTCCTCTCCGGAGGTTTTCTGCAGGTCCCTCGGATTCGATCGATGAACACTCAGATCGCCTCGGCCTCCCATAGGCTATCTCGGGGCTCGTCTGAAACAAAAGGTAAACCATCCAACTAGCGTCGCTTAGCCAACCACTTGGCGGCAGGCGTATGGGCGATGTAACACCTGCTATCTGAAGAACACAAGTTTTACATAGCGGGCTCCACGAGGAGTCCCGGATTAAAGGTGTCCGGATAGCGGACTACCATCATCAGCCGAACTATCATCGGCGGACTATCGCCGTCGGCGGACTCCAAGACTATGAAGATACAAGATTGAAGACTTCTCCCGTGTCGGATGGGACTTTCCTTGGCGTGGAAGGCAAGCTTGGCGATCACGGATATGTAGATCTCCTACCATTGTAACCGACTCTATGTAACCCTAGCCCTCTCGGTATCTATATAAACGGATGGCTCTAGTCCGTGGGACAGAACATCAACAACCCTTACAATCATACCATAGGCTAGCTTCTAGGGTTTAGCCTCCTTGATCTCGTGGTAGATCCACTCTTGTAAACATCCACAATATCAATATCAATCAAGCGGGGCGTGGGGTTTACCTCCATCAAGAGGGCCCGAACACAGGTAAAACATCGTGTCCCTCGTCTCTGTTACCATCCGCCTAGGCCTTGCATTCGGGACCCCCTACGAGATCCGCGGTTTGACACGACATTGGTGCTTTCATTGAGAGTTCCTGCGTATGCGTCACCGATAAGGCAGATGGCCTCTTCAATCAACAACGGCGCTGTCTGGGTGAGACTTTTCTCCCGGACAGATCTTTATATTCGGCTTCGCGCTGCGCTGAACTTCGCAGCCATCTGGAGCAGATCAGCTCGCCCTGGCCGTCGAGTCAGGTTTGGAAACCTAAACTTCACGGCCGATATCGCGGGGACTTGATCTTGATGGATCCGAGCCACGGCCGGCGTGCGGCGGCTGTCACGATGGGCATGACTTAACTCTGCGCGCGGACAGCACCTTGGAGCCGCTGCGAGATCCGCTCCGACCCATAGTCCGGGCCGATCGCTCGGATCGAGGGCGGATGGCTGGACACAGCCTGGGGCTGTAACTTCTCGGCAATGGGCGAACACTTACCTTCGCGCATAAAGCTCATGACTCCGGTGCGGACTCCTGCGGACTCGAACCTCCTGCGCCCCTGCCGGTCGAATCCGATTGGGCGCCCGATCATGGAATTCACCGCTGCGGACATCTTTGGCTTTTCGCCCTTGGCGATATCATAAATTCACTGAAGCATCTCTACGCTATCCGGAGAGCCTGGCGAACTACGGCCGGGATGGTTGAGATCGAGACTGACGAAGAAATTGAGCCCACCACCACCCACCCGTAGCCACCGTCGGCGATTTAACCGGCGTACTCGACTATGACTCCGAAGACATCGGCGGTATGGGCGGCGATGCGGAGACTACCAAGAACCGGTGCCTACAGGACAGCGGGGACCACCGTCACTTGACATACATATGGTGGACACCCTAAGGGAAGCAATAGCAAGGAACAACAAGGCAGCGGAGAGGATAATCCCGCCGATAAACAACCAAAGCGGCGTAAGCGCCGCCCTAAGTCCCGCCTCGATCAAAGCAGCATTCCTAACGACCCAGCGATAGAGCAGGGCAAACCAGCAGACGACGAACAGGGCGGGCGGATAATCAACCCCTTCACGAAGCAATCAACAGTCCGGACCCAACAGAGCATTAGAACATACACAAAAGACTGCGTCGCCTTTGCAAGAAAGTTTGAAGAAGGAAAAGCGAGCTCAAAACAGCGGAAAGCGGCGCTCAAATTGAAGTGGAACAAAGTATTCAAGACAACGAACAAATATGGCAAGGGCCATCAAACAAGAAACTACCGAGCGCAAGTTGCTGCCAAATTTGTGAGGAAGCCATAGAGCCCTCACAGCCAAAAATAAAGAGGCGGATAGGCGGCGGATAGCGAGCCAAAGCGACAAGCGGGGCTGCACACAAGCAATTATAATCACAGGAAAGCAGACGGCCCAACTAGGTCCATCTACGGGCCAAAAAGGGGACACGAGGAAGTAACACAACACGACAAGTGTTGAAGACAGCGGCACACCCAAATCTGGCGTCGCACACCGCTATGTTTTACCGATGAGGTCTTTGGATCATGAATTTCCAGCGGGGTTCAAACCCATAAACATAGAGGCATCTGACAGCACAACAGACCCCAGATGCGGATGAAGATTACATACTACACATACACATGGCTAGAGGAGATGATCTCACGCCATAAAATACCTACCCCTCAAGCTCAAAGGGCCAGCTCGGCATTGGCTTAAAGCCTCCCGAAAACTTGTTGGAAGTTGGGAAGAGCTTGAGGGGGCGTTTAGAAACAAATTTTCAAGGGACTTATGTCCGCCCTCCGGATCTGAGACGATCTGAGTCATATAACCCAACAGCCGGAGAGTCGTGGCATAAATTCTGGAACAGGTTCCTTACCAAAAAGAACCAAATAGTCGTCTGTCAGGACCTTGAAGCCCTAGCAGCTTTTAAACACAGCGTCCAGAGGCGAATGGCTCGCCGGACACCTCGGCCAAGAAGCCAAGAACAATGGCGCGCTAACAAGCCTCATGGCGCTTTTGCGAGGAGAAGACAACTGGCTAGCAAGATCAGCACACATGACCAGTACATCAAGATCGAGGGATGGAAGCGGAAAGTCGCAGCGCGAGGAAAGACCAGCGCCGGAATAAAGAAAAAAAGCCCAAAGACACGGCGGTCAACGCGGATTCAAAACTCTCGCGGCCAAACAATAAAACACGGCCTCTTAAGGAGAAAGAGAGGCGAGCTATCAAATTTAAACAAAATTTTAGATCGGATATGTCAAATCCTGATACCTCCGGAAGGCACACAAACCATACCAAGCTGAAATTGTTGGGTTTTAAACATCCGGCAGACTCAACGCCCGGACACAAGGCTCGATCATGGCGAGGGCGATGTGAACCCCACCAGTGAGCACGGAAGTCAAAAGACTTTCCCACAAGAAGTCAAAACAGTAAGCTTCGCTTCACGTGATAGTACGGAAAGCCAACACGGCACTTTCGCTAAGACAAGTATCGCACGATCCACTCCGATGGACCAAGATTGGATGCAAAAACCAATCACTTTCGACCATCTGGATTAGTCGAGAAGTATCCGGGCGCATGGGATAGACTGTACGATATTGGATCCCATAATAGAGCGGACTGCAATTAGCGCGAGGTTTTGATGGGCGGCGGTGACTTGAACCTGCTATATCCGGACACAATCCGCAAGTTAGGATAGACCCTACTACAATTGGCATAGCCGCACTTCCTTCAAAAGGTGGCGCGAGCCCTTACGCCAGTGCACAATTTCATTATTACTAGAAGTTGTGTCATGGTCACTGACAACTCCGGCGAGAAAAGCTAACCTTTCATGTCGCCCCATTTAAAAGTAGCTATCAAGCATCCTTTGGACGAGGAAGCTTTCGTCGCTTCAATGCAATACCACATTCGCGTCTCTTACGCAAAATGCGGTCCCGTGGCATCATTTCATTAAAAGGTCGTTTGAGACCCGAACACGGCTGGGCGAGTCCGGAATAAATAAGCTAAGGGCTACCTAGCACTTTACCGCTTCACAAGGGCTTGTACATATAAGCCATAACGAGCTAGCATAGGCTCAGCTTTATTAACCTATACTTCAATTTTTTATGCACTTTCTACGATTCCTTTTCCAACTAAGTTCCTCTCTTTTTACGGATGAACAGCGTGCACACCGTCAGGATCACGGCTGCGCGAGAACCTAGCGCAGGCGTGCGATGGGACCCGTTGCAAGGACTCTTTTCGGACTAAGACCCTCGTAAACCTTTCTTCTGTCTCTTGTTGCTATAATCCCTGGTTTATCATTATAACCAGTGTGGAGGCTGGCGTTTTGGCATCGGCGGCGCGAAAGAACCTGCCGTGCACGGACACAAGGGACTTAGGGCTTTGTTTTGCCGCTATTATAAAGACCGAACACCCGGGAGTGTTCGGCGTCTCGAGTTAGGCCTTATATGCATCAGCTCGAATCATGTCTTTGGTCAAATGTTGGGTTTGCCCGGCTCTGTGTTTTGCTGCCTTCGTTCCGTATCATCGGCTAGCGGCTCGGAGAACTCTGCGATTGTGCCCCGGTTAATTGGGCGAGCACCTCGATGAAAGCGAAAACTGTTTGTCATGATCAGCGAAGACTAGTCAACCACTCGATCGACTATGGGAATGTTTAGGATTCCTCCGCTTTGTGAAGGCCGTTTCGGCCAGGCACATCTGCGCCCCAAATTCGGATGCGCGGTGCCCCGAGGGCTATGTCATAGCCCCACCCTCGAGCTCCATGGCTAAGTGAAAATGATAAAGCATTATAGTCCGGTTGCCTCGTTTGCTCGCTACCACCTCCTTTACGGGACCGAGGCGTCGGATTAAGTGTAAGCAGCGCTATTTTTGCGAACACCCGCTTTTGCTTGTGCGTGGGGCTGAAATCAACGACTGCCATCTTTCGAGGTTATACACGTATACATGAGCGACCGCATAGGAGATATTCTATTACTTGAGCGCACAAGTATAAAAGGCGCTTACATCATAAATATTGTTTTACATCATAAAAGCGTTCATTTGAGCGTAACATTTTTTGAACAACTGCGACTCTATTACACGCGCACCACGCGACGCCGTAAAATAGTGCTCGGCGGGTAACGGTTATTATCTAACCGAATCGCAACAGCGGTGGCATCCATCTCTATCAATGTGTCTTCCTGCAGGCGGCGCCATCCGCGCACCCTCTATCTGAGGCGACCGCTTCATCGCCTTGATATGCAGCACCGCCCCAAGAAATTGTTGCAATAAGCCAAAGTAACTCTTGACTTGGGCCTATCCGGCGGATATGGGTCACTATATCCGTCATAGCAAGCCGGACAACCTATTTAGCTCAGCCCACTCGGCCAAGCGGTCGGTCGTGAAGTGAGCGCTCCGGACTATGGAATTGAGACCAAAACAGCTCTTAGTCTTGTGATCCTTCGGCGAAAATACTGGCGGCATCCGCACTTTTCGCTGCTAAGTCCATATAAAGGGTCCTCTGAACACCACAGTTGGCCCAGGTGAGCATACTTTGGATCCGTAAACCTTGGCGCAGCGAAACGGCTTACCGGCTACAATATCTCGGCTGGCGCAGCACTTCCTTTATAGCCCGCATTGCGAGGCGGGCATCCTTAACCGGCGGTGGCCTTCCTCATGTCTTCTTGCCCGCTAAGCGCTCCTTCCCAAAGAGCCTCATTGCGATTCGGTAGCATCTTTTAACTTCAAGGCCATTTCGGCCATCTCTTCCCTGCTCGGCGATGTCGACCCTTTCGGCCGCTAACTCCTCGGCCGCCCTTGAGGCCGCCGCATTACTCCTTCTGTCCTGCCTTGGCAGAGCAAGTTCGGTCGAAGGCTCTCCACAACAGCGGCACTATCTGCATTTCACGAACATGTGTAAGGAGCTGGCGGCTCCCTTACCAAGTGACGCCTGATAACACTTACCTTGTGACTCACCAAGTCGCTTTGTTGATCAGCGTGATGTCGCATCCGCAACAGCGATTGCCGCTTTAGTTCAACAACTCCGTCGATCCGGTGGCCCGGACAACCCGCCACCTGCATCGGCATGGCGGAAATTTAAACCTGCGATTTTGATCCTCGGCACACTTTCGATTTCTACAACCTACGAGTCTCGGGGCTACTATCCATCGAGCGCATTCTATATGCAAAAGTGTTAAAAGGTGTGTTATTTCTCGTACCTCAAACCCGCGGCAAACTCTGACGGCCTTTGTGCAACCCGTCTTGGCGGGCCGAAATCCTTTCAATCACCATGCTCATCAATGCGTGGTGATCTTCTAAGATAAACGCCTTCTCAAGCAGATCCTTGACCCGTACACCGATTGGCGCGAACTATCGGCTTTGCCAAACCGGGGCTCCCTCGTGGCGACACTTGAGGCTCGTCCGCCCTATTAAACGGCGCCCGGACGGGCGTCTCGCTCTCTATCATCTCGGACGAAGGTCCCCGAAAACGAGCTCATTTGCGAAGGGCGGAGATCCGAACTACAAAAGGTAAAAACTTTAGTTATCCTCGGAAGCACAAATAAGGATGTCCTTATTATAAAACTCCTTTATTTCTACTTACGGCTCGTTGGAGGCTGACTCTTTAAGGGAGATTGTGCGGCGGGGCCTCCCCGGACGTAGGACCCTCTGGCGAAGATTTCTTCCCGCGTTTAGGGGCTTTTGCCCCCGGGTCCTCGGAGGCAGTCCTCTTCTCCCCTTGGAGGAGGATTCTCGATCCCCCTCTTTCAAAAGAGCCTCCTTAGGCGAGGCGTAGCTCCTTGTTTTCCCCTTCGTCTTCCTCTGAAGGCGCAACCTCAAGCATCCGGACCAGCACGCAGGATCCGGCGCGGTCTCGGGGAGGGGCGGACACCATATCAATTTTGCTTCCGCTATCCACTCCTGTGTAGAGGAAATTGGTCATAAAGCGAATCATCGAAGGCAAACAAAGCGGTATGTCCGGACTCGGAACTACTTACTTGAGTATCGGGCGATTGCAGCTTAGGCCAGCATCCTCGGTCAATTCCGGGCGCACCTCTTGCGATCCGAAGAATAATTTGTACATCTCCAGGGGTGTCATACCCATGAAGTGTTGAAGAATCCGTGGACCCTCCGGATTGAACTCCCATAGCCGGAGAGGGCGATGTTTGCAGGGTGGGAGACGCCTAATCAGCATAACCTGCATTACCACAACCATATCGACCTCCCTCGTTTGGAGATCTCAAATCCGGCCCTGCAGTAGGGGCATGTCCTTTGACGGCCCCCATTTGAGCCCTTGGTTGACCCATGACATCAACCGTCGTGGAGGTCCCGGGCGGAATAGGGGCGGCGGCTTTTGTCTGCGGCCCCTCGGAACGGTGATATAGAACCACTCCTGCTACCACGAGCCGAGCTCCTCTTGGAAGGAGCCCGAGGGCCACGGGGCATCGGCTCTCCTACTTATGGCCGCCCCGCCGCACTCCGCTTGACGCCCCCCGATCACCTTCGGCGCCACATTGAAGTCTTGACCACAGGGGCGAAGTGAGGGGTGGCGGAGGAAGGCCGTAAGCGATAATAAATCACGGAGATATGGAGGATGGACTCGAGCCGTCGTGGAATTCCAACCCATAGTAAAACATGAGCCCTCTCACGAAAGGATCCATCGGAAGCCTAAACCCCCCGGAGGTGGGATACAAAAGCGACATACTCGCCCGGGCTCGGGGTGGGGGCAGCCTACCCTTGCAGGCAGCACATGCGAAATCTCGTAAGACAGGTACTTGGCATCCAGCGGCTTTATGCGTCCTCCTCCGTGTGGAGGAGGGCATCCTGACCCTGGAGGTCGGAACCGGACATCGTTGAAAGTCTGAAGCGCTCGAAT